>JAHDVE020006212.1:0-240304 GCA_022606495.2 Halesus radiatus
AACATTTTTTTAAGATTTCCCATATCTGGAATAATTTTAAAACTTTGAAAACCTACCCTTTACTTCCGAGACTGAGAAATAGATTCCGAACTATAAATCTTTTTGATTGGAATCCCTACTTAAAATTCTAGAAATGAATTTATCACGATGCCATTTATCATGGAAAAGCTTAGATCATTAAAAACACGTTTTGCAAAATCACCAGTAACCCACCTGGCGATATTCTGGTAATAGGTCATGCAATCGGTTTTTGTTGGATTAGATTTGATTGATTAAAAATGGAGTTACACCTGTTTTTTATGACAATAACTGAAATTTTAAAACCTTTTTTTATGATGTTTAATACATTTATGGAAGTCAATATCCGCCAGTAAATCTGTAAAGGGTGGCAATATTAAGTAAAATAATTGGGACGACTAGTTTACTTTAGATTAAAACGGAATTCGGCGTGTGCTATGATAAACCGAATATTTTAAAAACTGTTTTACGCGTGGGTGAGATTCATGTATTGGTTACCGTACCTGGGGACAAAGGAATAATAACATTCACTATGCGGATGACATGGTACTGCTCGCATACTCGATTAATGCGATGACATGACTTGCGCGAATATGCGAAGAGTACCCAAACTAACAATTCCAAAAGATTAGTTATTGCATTCAAACAAGAAGTATCCACTAAATATTCCACCAATCTGGATAGAAGGAAATATATTACTTGTGACCTCACGGGTTAAATACCTGGGATATATCTTTACAGAAAACATGAAAGATATGGAACGACAAAGAGCCGTTAATATACGCGCCGGAATTCTCTCAATGCGGTTCTACCACTCTAGGGACGATGTCAGGAAACTGATTTTTAAGACATGCTGCACTGTCCTGTACACATCTGAGCTAAGGACACAATACTCAGCAGGGCAAAGGGACAAGCTGAGGGTGTGGTACCACAATGCATACAGGAAACTTCCATGCTTCAGCAGTGCCTCTACGATATTTACTCAGCAGGATTTAGTACATATTATACACATGCAAGAGTTTAAAAAATGCTTTGACTATCCAACTATTGGATGATATAATTTCCCGTTTTAGGACAGCCAAAAATATGTACCTACATGTCATGTAATATGGCAGATTGGGTTTACTTACAAATAAGTGCATTTTAAACTTGCTTATAACTCTAAGCGCCCACCGATGGAGTTAATTTAAATACTTTAATTAAAAAAACAATTTTAGCACGTAATGATTTTACTGTATGTGTTAGTGTTAAAATAAAAATGATTCGTTTTTATAATTTATTTGAAGGAATTCAGCTATACACCTACAATAACAATTTATTGTATTTAATTTTTTTCGTATCTACACCCGCCAACAAACTATTCATCTCAATATTTAAAACCATTATGTAGTGAAAGTTCTTTTTTTTTTAAAATGTTAAAATTAATACCATCTGTGAGCGCACAGAGTTATAATCATGTTTCCAATCCCCCTAACAAAAAATGGTCGAGGATATTTTTTTGTAAATAAAATTTACTTGTTAAATATTTTTTATTTAACAATCTTCCTTATTTGCAGTACTGCTATATTTTTTCTTTGATTTATGTGCTTTATTAAATACCTTGATTTTTCTCACTTTTACCCTCTTTGAATATTTGTATAAGGATATATTTTAAAAGAAATAAATTATAATTTTTAAAAAACATGTAATAGGCCCATTAACGATAAATAATAAAAAGAGTTAATAATCTCGTTAAATATTTTATAACTTCCTTTATTCCGATTGAAGTTTCACGGTTTTAACTCAACCACTCCCACTCTCCTCCGTTATTCAAAACTTGCCTATAAAACTGTTTTTCAAACTAATTGAATTTGAATGGGCACAACAGACAATAACCATCCCCGACAATGAACGTTCGTGACTGGCCTCTATAAACTATAAACACCCCCTTCGCCTCGACAACAATGTCGATGTCGATACAGTTGAGATGTAATTAATTTCTACAGGATTATTTGGCCAATGGACGTTACAGTCTCTCGACGTATTCAAGAAATTTGCTAAATTGAGACCAAAATTGAGACTAAAGTGTGACAAAATGAAGTGAATTAAAATGTGAGGTTATGTTTGACTTGGACAGAAAAAAAAACTTAAATGATAAACGTACGCGTTTCTTCCACATTGCTTTTATTTTGAACATCTAATAAGGGGATTCTTTAATATTTAAAGAAAACACAAAAATCTTTACATTTAATTATCTTGCTAATTGTTAAAAAAATTACAAAATGTTTGAATGTTAAGTTTCCTTAGAATATGATGTTGAATTATCTCCTTTCAAGAATTATCACTAATTTCAGAACACATTTGATGTTGATGTGACAAATATTCAATTAAAATTTTTTGACGTCCTCCATGGTCGAGGGGTAAGGCTCTCGACTACGAATCCGAAGGTCGCGGGTTCAAATCCCGGCGTTCGCAAGTAAATTTTATTTAAATTTTTTGTGCTCTTTCACCAATAATTAATTTAAAAATAATATATGGTAAATTTGAGCACGTTCCAGAGTGGAAGATACTCTCAGTATCGCCCTGGTGAAAGACCACCATTCAAAATTGAAACGTTGCCTGAAATGGTTTTTATACGTGTTTGGTGACCAGATCTGAATAGCCAGGAATTTCCTCACCTTCCTCTTCCCCTTCTCCTTCCCCTCCCCAATACCTGCAGCCCCACAACATTCCTCAATTGGGGATACCATAGTCTCATTGGCTTCAGACGGTTGGGAGCAGTTGGGACTCTTGTGCAGTATTCATAAAAAAAAATTGTCCCATTTCAAAGTGAGAATCTTTTCCCCTTAAACCATCTTGATCACAGCGCCGTCCACATCCAAATTTTCTTGAGAGACTATACAAATGTCTTGGGTAACGGGTTGACCTTAAACTCTGGGCCTTCGCAACTCCGTGGAGCAGCGGATGTGTAACTTATTGCTCAGGCAACAGGTATTCTTAAGCTGGATCGTAAATTACGTGAAAAGTAGGTACCTACATATCGAGCTTTTAGTATTCGTGGAGAGTGTTTTCACATTACTAATAAATAAAAAAAAGCTTTGGTAATTTACATCTCTATTTGCGCGTCATTTTTTTTTCAGGGCTATTACTTCTCAATTTTGAAGTTTGTATGTTAGCCACGAATGATCGGTATTAAAAATGCTGTATTTTTTCATTTGAGAAATGTACGAAAATCTTCAGTATTCTTACATTGAAAAGAGGTTGCAGATTTGTTTATCAAATAAACCCTCAGTTTAGAAATTTAAAATCCTTTGTGATTTTTGAATGCTGTACGAAATAATCAAGTTACAAAAATTAACCCTTTAAGTCCGTTTTTATTTTTGTGAATGGGGATATTCAGTGCAGTTGTTGCAAGGATTAGGATCAATTATGTAGTGGTTAAAATAACCTATAACTATCACGCCTTCTACACAATTACAGCGAAATATAATATTCGGGCATAAAAACTGACAGGAGACGGAACACACGCGAGGTAACGATTAGAATTGCGAGGCAAGTCAGACGCCGAAACTACACACTCGCGCTTCTCTTGGCGAGATTGTGGAGCAGACATATTTTATACACGTAAGGCTCTGAAAATATCGCTTTTTCACGTGAACTTTAAAATCTTTTCATATGCATTGAAAATTTATGGTTAAAGTGGAAATGCTGGAAAAGTAAAATATATTTTTAATCAATAATAAATAATAAATAATTTCAATAATATTTATTATTGAAATTCAGTTCTAGTTAAAAATTGTCAAATTGCACGCAGGTTCATTTTTTTGAACAAAATTAATTTAACGCTAAAATTTATTAAATTAACTTGTAGCGTTTCCAAGACATGAATCAAGAACCAATTTATGTGCCTACATCTGTATCTTAAGAAACCTATAACCTAATACACGCCTTTATTAAATTGATGAATGCGCAAATATTTACGTACATTTAAAGAAAACTCTAATTAAACGATCTCAGGTACCTATTGATAGGACCGCGAAATTCTTAATCGGGGAATGTTGTGAGGGCTACGAAAGTTTAGAAAGGATGAAAAAAGAGAAAGCAAAGGATTAGAAGTGTGTTGTGTAAAAGGATAATTATAGTTGATTATCTGGAAGATCATTAAATGATTTTTTTGGCAATCTAGAATCGATGAAAACTCCACGTCAATTGAAACTTCTCCAACACTATAAAGTAAAGAAAACTCACCGATTGGATGCTTCTGGCGATTCCTGGATCGATTTTGTTATCGCAATTGAATATATTAACGAATTTCTCCCTTTTGTGAATTATTAAAATATTATTTCGATAATTAGGCGGTGGCGGCGGTAGATAATTAAGGCGGGCGATGCGGATAGCGGGTGGCGGGCGGTATGATGATTATCACTCGACGAGTATAATAGTTCTGATATGTTGTAGGTAGCAGTAATATTCGGAGATCGCTATTTTGAACATAACTGCCATCTATTTTATATTCTCAAACCAAAACTGAGAGATCTGACATTAAATGTTCGGCGTAAAAACTAAACATTAACGTCAAATTCAGATTTGTACAAAGTGTCTGAAAATACAGATCTGGACATTAAGGGTGGATTGTTTCGAGGAAATTGAAAGAGTCGTCAAATTTTCAAAGATAATACATATTCAAGTTCTGTGAGAGTTCTATTAAAGTTGTTTCACAGTACTGGAATAACAACAAAACTTGAACAGAGCTTTCACAGAACTTGAATATCAACTTTGAAATTTGATGAATCCTTCAAGTTTCTTGAAACAACCCGCACTATTCGCTGGTAAATAAAAGTTCTTTCATGCCCTTCCAGTAAAGATCTTCTTGAAGTGAACGTATTGTTACAGCTGTAAAAAGAGAAATATCTTAAGAAAATCACACATACACCTAACATCGTAAATGCGATGAAACAAGGATAAGTTTTCGAGCAATACAACTCTAAATAGTGGTTTTACACCAGGGTGAAAAGGTTATGCGTAGAGGTCATCATTTTAAGAGTCCTATATCTGGCGGGGAAAAAAAAAACAAAAAAAAAGATTTGCGCAATGCCCTGTTTTTAACCCGCAACGTACAGAGCCAAGGAACTTAGAATCTGCCGCAGAGGTTATGAAGGTATATAATTGTGTTGACCAATAAAATAACCCGTGTATTTTTAATACTAAACTGTAATCCCTCGTATAAAATTTAATTTAATACTGTCTCCTGGGTTGAATGGTTGCGATCCTCGGATGAATGAATCCAGAGGTCGCAGGTTTAAATGCCGGCGTGCGCAAGGAAATTTTATTTGGTTAATGTTATTCCATAATTTATTATTCTAAAATAGTACAAAATATATTCGCGGCACATTTTGCCACCTCCTTTCCCCCGATTACACCCCGATTGGGGATGCCATAGTCTCACTGGCTGCAAACGGTTGGGATTCTTGTGCGGTGCTCACATAATTCTTTTTTTTTTTTAAATACATCTGTAGCATGTAGCACATCAAATCAACGTATTAAATATTTAAAACCAAAAGAAATTGTCTTTCAAAACCAAATTGTTATTAATGCTAGTTTTCACATGAACACATGCGACCAAAATCGTGCCAGAAATAAAACCCGCAAAGATGGGTGTTCGGTAGTATTTCAAGGTACCCATGTTAGATACACCATTTCCAATTTGAAACCTAATATAATATGTCCTAGCCATGCCATAAAGCTTTCAAGCTCCAAAGTATTGCACCGGCGAGAGCTTTAATGAATTCGGAGCCCGGAATATGTTCAAAGCCTACGTCCGGTTCGCGAAACAAATGAAAAAAAACTTAGTTTTTCGTGCGCTTTTAAAACAGCGGCCATTGTGTGGATAGGCGGTGTTCAGAAACCGTGGAAAGCCCCAATTGTTGGAGACTCACTTAACGTAGAAAAACCGCATTCCGCCTGACATTGGTCGTATCCGGTTACACCGTAAATAATTTTGTAAAGTCGTTATAGTCTAACTTTACAAACACTTTTGGCTTTATTAAAAAGCCACTCCGAATTATGTCAATTGTACTATATAATGTGTCATAATAAAAAGTTTTATTATTCTGTGGCGGTTCCTAATTTCAACATTTTCTTAGCTATGGTATTACCAAGCCAACACGCCTGCGGTTCTGTTCACCGAAGCACAGTCGAGCCTCTTTACATTCGCTTTCTAGCGCCGCCCCTTTCAATATCTCAATTCATTGTCGTAGTTTCGCGTCCTTCTGATAATTTATAATTAAGATAGAAACATGTTTAGTAATTAATAAATCAACTTTTAATATTTATATTCATTTTTAATGCCCTCCGTCATCAGGTAATCACATTAGTAATACACATACACCCATTTCTACAGTAGTATGGATTATGGAGAATACAATACTTACCCCACCATAAGTATAATACATACATAAATATGTGTTTGATGAGTTCGTGTTTCGTGTATTCGTAAATTTACCGCAAAAGCTCGCATGCAAACATATCCGAAGCGCTGCAATAGCATGGGAGCCAAAGTTGTTTTATTAAAGTTCTATATTGCGATCATATTTATATTAAAGTATACATATTTATGTCCATTTAATATTTAGTAGAATCGAGTTAAGGTATATTTCAAATTTGCCCTCCATTGATAGAAATGACGACGGGATCATTTTGAATATTCTCCTCTATCTTATCTAAAGATATGACCTAGACGTTTATGCATTTATGTTTCGCTTGTAATTATTTATTTATTATGTTGAAAGCGTCTTTTAGGGGCAAAATTCTATGGTAAAAATTAAATTATAATATTGACATAGGTGTAAAATATATTATAATTGGTACATCGATGACATAGACCGAATTCACAAAACACAACAACATAATATTTCAAATGTTTCAGAAACAAAATCAACAATAACATTGTCTATGTATAATCCAATATAATTTGCAACGAAAGCGAACAGTAGCAGAATTCACATTTCTACATAAATTGCCTTAGAGACCTAACTGTCATACAGTTAATTATTCAATTTATTCACATGGGGGTAATGTTCTCGGATCTTTTTCAGATTTAACTGGCGTGATTACATATTTTTGACAATTTAAATTTGTTACGTATCTGTCATGTTGGTAGTTGTGAGAACGAAAATACGATGTTTATGTTGGTAGCATTGTAGCGGGTTTGTCGGCTGGGCTGTCTATCGTTTAACTTGAACTTGTCTGAAGTCTGAAAATAAACGTCTTATAAATAAATCGTCTTTAATTCAATTACCCGAGTGTAGACATATTAAAATGAATGTAAGCTTTACTGCGAATTCCTACCAGGCATTCAGAAGTATTCTTAACGCCTTTGTGGAAGGGATTAATATTTGCATGAGGTCTACGCGGCGTACATTATTAACTATGTTGTCACCAAGGTGACACCTAACTTTAGCTGCCCACGCGATCTTGTTTTGGCTAAAGCCTCAATTATGAATGCTCGATAGTCGATAACCACTGTTCATTAAAACTGGGTATTTCAATATGTTGGTAGCTGGGATGTGGTTTAATATAAATATTCACAATTTAAGCCGATTCTGTGTTTTGGTTTCCTAATGCGATTTTAGCTCTGGCTGAGCTCGTTATTGAATATATTGTTGATTCTTCGATTTGAATCACAATTTTAATGTATACATTTAAAATTAATTCCCCATTTGACGGCCTCCGCAGGCGAGGGGTAAGCCTCTTGATTACGAATCCGGAGGTAACGTGTTCAATTCTCGGCGTACTGAAGTAAATTTTATTTAATTAATATGTGTTGTTTCACAACGAATTCAAGAAAAACAATATAAAGTTTATTTGCGGCATGTTCCAGAGTTGAAAATGCTTTAAGTGCGGGTTGTTTCGAAAAACTTGAAGGATTCATCAAAATTTCAAAGTTAATATTCAAGTTTTGTGAAAGTTCTATTCAAGTTCTGTTATTATTTGAGCACTGTGAAACAACTGGCCCATAATGTAATAATGAGAAAACTTAAATATTAACTTTGATATTTTAACGAAACGTTGAAAATTCCGGAAACAACCGGCTCTAAAGTATCGTCCCGGAGAAAGATTCAGAAATGAAACGTTGTTTGAAATGACTTTTAGCAGTTTTTGGTGACCAGATCTGAATAGCCAAATACTTCCCCATCTTCTTCCCTCCTAACCACCCTCAGCCTCACAACTTACCTCAATTGGGAATCCCATCGTCCTAATGACTCTGGACAGTTGGGAGCAGTTGAGGCTTTTGTACCGTATTTACGTAAAAAAATCGTAATACCCAATTATCCATAACTAGTATACGTTGTAAAACTGAAGGGAGTAGTAAAGGGAATGGGGTGGGTAAGAGAAACGTTGAGATACCTAGCTATTCAGATCTGGTCACCAAACATGGCAATTGTACTGATTTCAAACAGTTTTAGTTCGATTCTTAATGAGCGATGATTAATGTTTTTCCTGGAAAAATGGAATACACTATATTTTTTAATTTATTTATATATTGTTCATGATATAACTCAAGTAATCTAAAAAAAGGCTAATTGAGTAAAGACGCGTCTTGATCATTTTTCATCACCTTTCGATCAATATATTTCTGAAGTTTCCGAGTAGACGATTGCCTGTTATTATAAAAACATTAATTTATCGGTCAATTAGTCAAGCGGCCTTCAGCACAATACTTAACGGCGCGGCGCCGAGTAAAAATACATTCCTAGCCGTATGATTAATTCCCACTTATATCTCAATAAATAATAAAGCAAAGCAAAGTTTTCTCATTTAGTTGCTCGCCGGTTGGAACCCAAAAACTCGGCGAGATTAATGGCAGCTTCATCGCCGAGGTCTTTCCGAGGTAATGCTCTCTTTTTGCAATGGAAACGGGAAGCGTTTTTACGGTGAAAATTAAAGGTGTGAATTCACAGACTCTCTCCGCTTTCAACACCTGCTATTGTCATCAAAACCTCACTACCTTCATTTGCAAAGGAATGGGTTATAAACAGCTCTGTGTGCGACGGTAGCAAAGCGAACTAGGTCTATAGCCGGATGTGTCGATATGTCTCTCTACTTACTGACATGAATTTCCTACGTCAGCATTAAAAAGTTCTACTTTGTTTGAAACATTATGCTTTCTAATGTTTATAAAGTTTAATATGCTTGTTTTACCCTCTGTTGTTGCCCGTTATATTGATTGAATTTGTATATATGTTATTTTTATATTCTTATTTCACCTAGTTGACAGCCCTGCCGTCGTAACCACAATTAAATTCCATGTACCGACGATGAACACAAGCCAAAATGGAACATTTTTCTGCAACAGGTACACAACCCACTATCAGTCTCACTCTCTAGGCAATAGGATGTATGATCTGGGAAATAAGTTTGAAGGTATTGTTGATGTATTTGCTGACTCCACTTATAAAATAAAGCGACATCTATACCAAGACTTTGATGACTCCCACATTGAATTATTACAGCGTGAATGATTTGTGTTATAATATTGTTTTGGTTTTCTCTTTTTTGTTACTGTTAAATGTTTAATAAATATTGTTTAATATTACTTTATGCTTTGTTTAACATATAATTTTCAATAGCTCATTATATTTCGTTGTATAAATCCATTCAGATGGGTGAATAATGAAATAAATAAATTAGTGTCATGTTTCCTTCAATTTCTTAGAATTTTTTTTAAAAACAAATCCTTGTATCCCAGCTTAGTATATTTCAACTCTTCTTTGAAAAATGTTCTTGTTGACTTATTTAAAAAGATGGAGCAGACAAAAAATGGTGTCTTGTTTTATGTCTCATAATTATTCCATTATTTCACAAATTGAGATATAAACGTTATCTTTCAGAATTTTTCAGGCCTGCACTCAAAAATGGCCCTAGTTAGGAAAATGTATAAGGTTTCAAAAGACAAAAATCTTCAGACTGAAATCCTTTAAAATCTATGAACTACATACCAAAATATCTGAAAACAGGATAGTTTGAAAACCAGTGATGGCAATTTTGAATGTTTTTCCTAAAAATTAAAAGAACGTATTTTGTATGGAATTTAAAAGATTTAACAGAGGATTTATATCTTTTGGTACCTTACACATATTCTAAACTACCCCTATTTAATTTACATATAAATAATTCGTAGTATTTCTTTCATTAGCAGAATACTAAGTGTGTATTTTTGGGTGCTGAGCATTAATACATATTCGTACAAAACATATAAACCGTATGATAATGTAAATTAACAAAAAATCGTATTAATTAAAATAAATTTAATGGTAAAGTAAAAAAATAAAAAAATAAAAACGAAAATAAAATCAACAAATATTATAAAACAATTTTATTTTATCATTAGAAGTCATAATACTTTAAACAAAATCAGTCAAAAATTGTGCTGTGACTTTATTTTTATTTTATAAGAAATCTAAAATTTAAGGGAAGCAGATTCAAAGAGTATATCATAATTTTAAAATTAGTACTATCCTAAAAAAACGGTATTTTGTTTTTCTCCTGTAATAATTGAATTGCCGAAATGGGATTTTGATTGGATATTTCAAAGTTGGAAAAAACGAACTAAAAATTAACAATTATTATTTTTATAAACAATAATTATTAATCTAAAACACTCATCCAAATTGAAAAAACCTTCCGAGCAAAGATAAATGTCGCCGGCAGGACTCGAACCCGCACCCTTCTAATGTCCGGTCAGATGCTCTACCGTTGAGCTACGTCGGCTTATCGCAAACCCGCCAAGTTAATCAATATATACTAGTGTTCCATTCAATAATTACTGTTTTATTATATTTTCACCTGTAAACAACCAACTTTATTAGTATGAGAGAGGCTTGTAACGGCTAAATCCCTCAAATAGATGGCGTCGAGACAAATTATGTCTACATTTTATTGGTGAAAATTGCTTTTGACTTGTCAAATATTTATTAATTGATAAACTAAAGTTCTTAAAAACTTAAGACAAGATTTTTGTGCATAGCGCAAAGGGTAACAATTATTATAATATAATAATTGTTACCCTTTGCGCTATGCACAAAAATCTTGTCTTAAGTTTTTAAGAACTTTAGTTTATCAATTAATGAACTAAAAATTGTTGTATTCAACTAAAACTTCCAGACAGGAAAAGTCGTGCATATAAATGAAGTTCAAAACTAACTGTCAGAGGATTTTCACCGAATGGGAAAACAGGTGGCTATTTTATAGTTTACTTATCTATTGGCTAATCAAACTCAATCTACCCAAAGTGAAGAACAATAATCTGCCAATATAACCTGATATCGTTTGTGCCTACAGCTTTGAAATTAACAATGTTAATTTATTTCTTGCCAAAATAAGTATTTTTTTTTAGAAATTACGTTTCTAATCGTATCCCAAGTTATTTTGTTGGCTTTAGTTCCATATTAAATAATTTATTTATTTTATTTATTTATTCTTTAACGCCCCAAAGGGCTTTTTACATATTTTAACATTAAAATGATTATGTGTACAGAACTTAAAAAAAAAAAACATGATGCATAGTCGGTATATAAGTGTAACATATTTATAATATATATGAAGGTATAATAACGTATAAGTGCATGCCACAGAGAAGTTACAAAGGGAAAGGTTTTTAATTTGTAGATACTACTTTTTTTTTTTAATAAAAATATTAATAGCCTGATCTACATGATAAGTAATACACAAGTGCAAAATATAATACTCTTATAATATGAGTGCATGACGTTGTGAAAAAAATCATTGTGTTTTTATATTTCGGATGATGTAAAAATGTATGAAATTGCATAATACATAATATAGTATATGATACATAGAAAGAAAAAAAGAGGAACATGTTTTATTAATAATGTTATATTAATGAAATTAATTGATAAAGTTGTTCCCTACTTGCTACGCTAGCTTGGGCCGTATTATAACAATTAGTCAATTTCGTTTCGTGGTGATACAAAATAAAATAATCTATTTTGTAAACATAATTACATATGTGTAGTACACTTTACATTATTTAATATTGATAAAAATTTTAAGGATGTCAATTTTTTTTATTTTATTTAAATAGTTAAATTAAAAATAAATATACTCATTACAGTCCAAATAAAAACAATACAGAAATACTTAAATAAATCATTTAAAATAAATGTACGAATAGACTAAAACAAATCTACGCGATGATATCCATGAAACTTAACTACAGAGAGATCACTCATTAAAATGTGTGTTTTTTAATTGATTAAATTTCTTGTACAGGGGATTTTTAGTTGGGGGTGTAGCCTATTGTACAAGTATATGAAGGGAATAAAGAAAGTTTGCGATCTTTGTCTGCATGCGGTACGAGTGAAGGGTACATTCAGAAGATTCATTGTCGCGTTTCTGGTACTATGGTACATCCGTAGGATCATAATTTGTTTAGGTTGGATCGTTCTATATTCTAGTATTTCTGTAAACAGTAAATAAATAATTGACGGACCGAGGGATTTTGTATATAATACTTCAGTGGGATGTCTGTTTGTGAATATAACCTTCAGTACTGCCCGTTGCGCTCTTTCGAACGGCGGTAGAATTGATGATGCTGCACCCGCCCAGACAAATATGCAATATGGATTAATAAATCATTTGAACTTCAAAATGAGCATCACCACATTTGGAAATTCCTCAGATCAAAAGAAGGAGTTTTACAAGTCTTCAATCAGCTCTCGATCAATGAATTGCGAGTATTTGGTTAAAGGATTTTAATTTGGAGTCGATTTGGTGTGTTATACACCTGATTAAAGAGACAAAATATATATAATTTTTCAATTAATCAAATTACACAACTACACTTCTCTTTAAGCAATAGTGGTCTAGAGAAGCCGAATGTGTACACATTGTGGTTACATGTTTACGCAATAACGTTTCATGAAAGTGTTACATGAAAATGATAATTGTAAATGTTTACATGATATAATTTATATATTATTTTGTAAGTACATTGTGATGCCGGAAATTTGTCGTATCGCATAACGGTACAGACGACTTCCATGGTTACGATCCTCGGCTATGAATCTGGAGGTCACGGCTTCAAATCCCGGCCTGCGCAAGTAAATTTGGTTTGATTAATTTGTGTAATTTAAAATAATATGTATATTATAATTGCCGCAAGTACCAGAGCAGTAGACACTTTCAGTTGCGTTGTGGTTGCTTGAAATGGCTTTAGCCGTGTTTGGTGACCAAATCTAAATAGCCAAGTACTTCCGCGCTTACCTCTTCTTATCTCCTTCCCCTCCTTCTACCGTCAACCTCATAATATACCCCAATTGGGAATGCCATAATCTCACTGGCTCCGGATGGTCGGGAGCAGTTGGGGGTCATGAGGGGTACTATCATTAAAATTTTTAAAAAAATGTATGTACATATATACATACTCGTATACGTATTTATGACGGATAACGTGGACTGGCTGCTTTATTACACTTACCTTTCACGTTGTGTTATTCACAGTTATAACGTAGAGCACAAGATAATGTAATCATGAATACAAAACAGCACGAAATTTGGCAGTAGTTGTCAGCCAAGTTGTACAATATAATCTGCACATGCACATGCGCAGCATGCTTTTGCCAAGATTTTTTTTCTAGGCCTGCTGTTATAAACGGGCTGCCGATAAAATCCAAAATATACACAATATCAATACCATCAATTTATTTTTATTTTTTTTATAACAATTTAAAATCTACAGAATACCGACTGTTCGCTGAAGTACTGTAACCTATCATGAATTATTACAAAATGTTTACTCAATTACTAAGGTCCGTATTTTAGGGCATTGTTCCGAACACATTTTAAAAATGCAATTTAAAAAAAAATTAAAAGACGTAGGTACCGATTTGTGCGAGCAAGTTCAATTTTCTTTCTTTATTCGGCTGACATTTCGAAGTTGATGCCTTTGTTAAATATTCATGCTCAGAAGGGTTGTTATCTGAATTACCACCAACGTTATTAAAGCTTCTCACAAGCGTCAAATTTTTAAATATTACGGAAAATGAATTTATTTAATATTAAATGTCAAAGTTTATTCAGATTTAGGGCTTTATTACTTATTCAATAATTTAACCATGCATAAAACAGAGACGTAGTTACACGTAATAGGGAAATAAAAAATGTTATTTGAACATTTCATAAAATATGAAGCGTTATGAAAAAAATATTATTTGTGGAAGGTTCGCAACCCTTGCATGAATAAAATGAATATTATCTTAGCTTTATATGCCAGCTTTTCGGCCTAAGGTGTATGAAAAACACGTTGTTCCATCGTATAATTAAGTGTAATGAAGGTTAGCTGCAATTGATATTGACCACACTTAAGTATTAAAGGGCTTTTTTTATAATTTAACGTAAATCAAATTTAATAATGTTATTAAGTTCTGCAAGTATTTTTAGTTGTTATTATTGTGACAGCTGTTTCGGCGTTTAAGGCCATCTTCAAACTGTCAAATAAAAAAAAATTAAATGGAGTTCTACAAATTAAACACAAAAACAATTAATAAATTAAAGGGCTCGATCGATCGATGAGCAACGAACAACGTTCAACTTTTTTAACTGTTGATTAAATATCTGGAACTATGTATTTTGCACAATGAACAAGGTACAAACAATATATATGAAATAAGTAAATCTCCAAAACTTTCGATCTATACGAATTGTATTGTTTTACATAATTAGTGTTTTAAAACAACAACGTTTCTAAATTTGATTTTTACCCGTAACTATAATATACGAGTATAGTTCACACCGAACAAAGGACAAAGTATATCTACACAAATAGCAAACCTTAAAAACATTGTTCGGTATAATTTGTATAGTTTTACGTCAAAGAGTGTTGAAAAATTAACCCTATGAAAGTATTTACTAATGCTACTTTCTTTTCCGTACACTGAAATATGTGAATTTTTATTTTAAAGTTTAAATGTGCCAGAAAACTGCAGAGTCTAGTTCCTTTGCTTTATAAAAAGCTCCCACGATTACGTGACGCCAGGATTTCTGCTGTGCAAGTCATGGAGTCCGCAAACCGCCTTACTTTTGCGAATGCGAAGATTCATTAGCTAAATCGTGCTCCTTTCCATAGGGAACTTTGCCAAGAAATCCAGGAGTTAGGTTAAGAAATATTAATTCCAATGTTTTCAATGGCAATTTGAAAGCTTTGATGAGTTTGGTTACATCTCAATAAGATTTGTAACTCTAAATCCTATTGTTTAGTAAGTATCTACAAGTATTAACCTCGTTTCTCGCTTTATATCTGGAGTTCCAGAGAATTAAGCAGCCGTAATAGACATAGATTATAATATGATAATTTGCTAATGGTTTGTATTAATTTGGAATATTTAGTAACATTTTGCATTTCGGAGTACTAACGTAAGTCTATTGTTTATAGATTTATCCATGTTTCTAAAGATAACTAACTAACTACCTGTAAAGTCATTAAATTTAACAAGCAACAAGACAAATTTAAAACATAGAAATGTCATACGTAAAATGACATAGCATATTGGTGTACGCTAGGTTGTGGGTTCGATTTCCGTTGTGTAAAATACAAACAGGGGTATTTTTTCACAATATTTTTCGGATGCTGAACGTTCTAATGATGACGAACATTACACGTCTAGTTGTCTACTAAATAAATTTGGAAAAATAAGACAACAATACACAATTTTTTAGTAACAGTATTATAGTATCTACGATCAAATTCAGTTTCATATCTGAAGCACTCTTAATTTTACTTATTCAGAACATTACAAAAAATGAAACGTACTCACATCAAACAACCTACTCTATTCTACCGCGACGTAGCGGATATGAAGTTCGAAGCTCCACAGGAAATGGAAAAAGGGGTACAGAAATGCTCACTCGCTCCAATCAGTCAACTCGAAAACGTGTAGTGTTCGACCACGAAATAAAAGCAAATCCAAATAACAAATTCCTGTATCCAATATACCCGTGTATCAATAATACACTCGTGTATGAGGGTTAAATTTTCTGTTTGTAATCGGAATGAAAAAGAGTAATTTTCTATTTCAGTGAAGGTATTGGGTACTCAATTTTAGTTTTATTTTGCGGAAATTGCAAATAAGGTTTTCGTGCTTCCATTGTCAATAATTCTTCGCTCATGTTTTCGACAGACGAGTGATTTATCATTTCGCTATGAATGATCACTTGACAATATTTTCAACATAATTTCCGTCAAATTTTCGCATCCATTTTAATCATTCATTGCTTTTGTGTATTGTGAAGTAGCCAGACGTATCTCAAGGATCGCCTTGTCTGATATTATATTACTTAGGAAAGATTCGAATATCAAACAGTAAAACAACCTAATAAAATTCATCCGAAAACCTTGAATAATTTCTCTTAAGCATGCAATAAAAAGGAGTTTAAAAACATTACAGAATATTTGCCAAAAAAAAAATCTTTTTACACTAACTAGATATCCATGTACGTTTGATAAAAACTATTTTTTTATAAATATACTAGCTGATGTGTACCCGGCCTTGGGTATAATTGATTTGACAGCGAAAGTAACTATCTCCAAATAAAGAAACATTAATTTGAATATTTTATTTCATTCCAAACGTTTATTTTTTCAAAATATATCTAAACCATAAAATTCTTAAGTAGGTATCTACTCGTGTTTTCTATTTTGAAAATATTCTACCCAAATTTTTTTTTTCTTTTGAATATGCAATCTGTGGCTAACCAGAGTGTTATATCTATGGGCTTACCTAAATAAAACGTGGCGGGTTCAATGTTTTTCATACTAATTTTGAAACGTTATAGCAACAGTTTTCCATATTGGATTTCATTCAAACTATTCTCTAAACCTTCCCAACACTAATAAAAACGAACTGTGCTATTCTTAGCGAAACCGGTTCAGTGATTTTCGAGACAATCGAGGACAAACAAACTTACATTGATTTTTTAAATATATAGATTGGTCAGTCAACAATCAACATTACAACAACACATTTCGATCTTCAGAGGTCAAAATTCCATTGCATTAGAATTTTTCCAACTCTATTCTTAACTGGATAAATATATCCATCCATCTAGTTGTCTCAAGAATTCCATATGACAAATCGCAATTTGGATAGATTATAAAAATGCTGACTTTTTCTTTAGGTCAACAAAGCGATGGATAAAATAGATAGTATACCTATATGTTCGAGCGTACGAATGCTATCAGGCCTTTATTTGCTACAAAAATATTTGTTTTTTGATGGTTTGATCTCGGTATTGGAAAATATATTAATACAAAGGCCAAGGTTGGGGATTTAGTAGCAGCAGCTAACAGATGGGGCTCCCGGGATATTACGTCGACTGGGCAGCTCTGCTAGCGTTGGGCTGATCGGTCCAATAAGCAATGCCATTTGTTGGCAAATTTGTGAGAAACGAAGAAATATGACGTCTCTTGGAGGGACGGAGGGAGACATAAATATCTCCTCACCCAGTGGAATGTGCGGATTTTTCGGATAAGGAATAAGTTTTTTTATAGGAAAGATTTTTTGAAATTAATATTATACATAGAAAAAGTGCGTTCTATTCTTTTTTTCTCCACCAATAGCTTCTTTTTTTGTATAATTGACGAGGATGTGCAGGCAAAGCATTTTAAAGAGATTTTTGCTTGTGTAGTAGTGTGCTGTATCGTTGGTCTACTGCGGTGGAAGAGGAGACTGCGAGCCATTGTAGAACCACTATAACCCACTGTGCATAAATACATTCAACGATCTTAAAAATAATTTGCCTATACTTATATACTACGAGATGTTGGGCACTTATTAATTACGCCGAAGGACAAAACGAGCATCTCGAGATACGATAATTAAAAAAAAAAACAAAGAGAACCAGCCTAAGTCTGTAATAATATTTACCCAATAAATCAATTTGTATTATATACTATGGCTATGATATCTGGCGTGAGGGTATTTGTTTCCTCAAAACTTATCTATATTTTAACGACAAGCAAAAATGTTGATAGTGGAAGATACTATAGTATCGCCCAATTGAAAGACCACCGTTCAGAATCGAAACGTTGCTTAAACTGGCTTTCGCCGTGTTTGGTGACCAGATCTAAAGAGCCCATACTCTCCAGACTAACAGTACACCCAAATTGGGGATGCCATTGTCTCACCACCTCCGGTTAGAAGGGAGCAGCTGGGACTGATAGACTGAAAGAACTTCGCTCAAAATAAAATATATAAGCAATTTCAAACCAAAATAAACATATTTATTAATGTGTTGAATAATTTTTCCATTTTTGGAAAAAAAAATATTTACCACTCTCTCGATGTTTTCACTACTTTTCCTTTGGACAGTATATTAACACAGTATTTTGTGTGATGATGCGAGATCCGAAGATCCGTATCAATATCTGCATCGCCGTAAGGGTTTTGAATATGCATGTAAGCCCAGCATCTGAGCCTGCCTAAAGTCCAATCTCCTTACAATTCAATGGAACATCGAACTTGTATGTTGTACTGGTATGAGCGAATCTCGTAAATTGATTAACAAACCATCGACGTGAATAGTGCAAGATCATTTGCAGTCATTGAACTGGATAAATAATCCCATTGTTAGTTGAAGACGAACAGATTCATACGTAAATCACAACATTTCATCTACACACCATAAAAAAATCAGTGAGAAATAGTTAGGATGCAGGCGAGTTCTCCATATATTATATATATATATGTATATATTGTTTTGATATTACTGTCTGTATGTGTATTTTCTCCTTAAATAAATAAATAATTCAATTAAATGCCATTGTAACATTTCTTATTGTGATATTTTTCATTTAACAAAGAACGATGACCCCTGATATCTGATATGTTTAGAAATATTCTTCATAACGACACACTTATTGAATTCCCAGAAGTCGTCACAATCACTTAGGACATCCCGAAAGAATCGTTTTATTAAATTTTTCCCTTTCTCTCCCCAACAGCAAAACTATTTCTTTTTGATAGGAGTTTATCGTTTCGAAGAATCTTTTCAACTCTATTAAGTCTATTGTCATAGGACAATCCCACACCATTGAGGGAAGATACGGAATGGTCATTGGGTAAAGAAATACAGAATTAAAGGATAAAATTAAAACGGAATCGATCGATCATTATCAACTTCGTTTCTGAAGGTTAAATTGAATAAAGTTCTGTGAGAACGTGAGACCTTGAATAGAACTATTGGTTCTAATATTTGTCGTTTATGTTACATAACAAAATATCTGAATAAATCACCACATTTTTTAAATATGAATGAAAAGCTTTTTCTTATAAAATGAGTTTAAAAAAGTGTTTTCATCGACCTTGTAAATAAATACCGACGAATTCCGTTTTCATCAACAGAAAATTTTACAGAAAATCGCAAGGAAAACTTAAAGCAATATTTCGATTCTGTTACTATAAGCCAATTAAAGAGACTTTGTTGTTGTGTTACAAATTTATTTTATAAATTTATATAATAAATATATTTTTACATTTAATTGGAGTCGACTACAACCGTTAATCACATTGATAATTCGTTCTACTGGAACACTAAAGTAAACGAATTATATTCTTTATCAGTTTTGACTGTTTCGAAAGTTTATATTCCGCTTGATACAGTTCTCCAATCCGTAAAGAACCCGAATTTGTATTACAAACAAGTCAGAAGTTTTACATAAGTAAACAATAAATTTAACATTTTGATTCGCAAAAGCTTGATCAAACTTTAAGTTCTCAACGATAAGACAAAAAATCATTTTGTATTATCCATTAAAACACTGGAACCATAACTTCTAGCGTCATGAAAATTACGCAGCTTTTTGTGACTGGAAGTCAATGCAAATATTTTCAGCTGCCAAAATTATTTATATCATGTAATATACAAATGTTGGAAAGACCCGTTAATTTGTCAAAAATATTTTTTTTTTAAAGATTTTTTTTGCTGTTGTTACAAATTGAGATAATGATATTCTCACTGGGATCTTCGCTAGTGAGGACTTCGATTAAATACAAAAAAAAATACATTGTTGTACATTTTTCAATTATTTAATAACAAAAGAGAGTAGCGAAAATTCAGGTGAAGACGGGTTTTAACTTCTTGTAGAATTGTAAATCTAAGAGACTGTTGCGTGGGCTATTTAATTATTTTCTTTGTTTTATAGAAAAAATCTTCTTTTGTTTAACTAAAACAAAGCTTTGAAAGGTTTTTTTTTCATCTCACGTCAGACGAAAACTAAGAATCTTGATTTGAAATTAATTTCTCGGCTCAAATTCACTTCGCTCAGAGCGGAGTGCTCTTGCAAGAGGGAATTTTATATGGAATTTTCTCGGTTTGGCAGTGGACGGGCGTTATTACACTTCTGTCAAGGTTTCCAGGAACAATTTCCCGAGGCCCCGGGCCTGCTGCAGCAAGATGAAGATGAATATTTAACGCGACGATTCCGTGCGAGATGGGAGATGGGAAATGCGAGATGTTCCGCGGAGAGCGAACTCCATTCTTTTGGCGTTGGAATAGGTGCAGGTAAAAACAAGACAGTACAAGGAATATTTGAGTGAATCAACACACACCATCCTTATTATCCAAAGGTTACAAGAACTCCGTTTCTTTCAATATAATGTAGGGTCTACCATAATCAACCAATTTCAATTGAATTCCACCACAAATTAAACGATCAGAAAACAGTAATATTAATTTGGAAATTTTATTTTCGTAGTTAATAAAAACATATTTGTTTTTTTTTGAAAACCGAATGAATAACATATTTTAAGGAATATCATAATCAGAGACTACTCCCAGTTCAATTAATCAAACCACCACTTTTTTTGAATGGCAGAAAAACACATGGTTTAGAGAAAAAGCTTTTCTCATTTTTAATCATTGTTGAAAATAATATTAACATAACCTAAATGAAACACGAAAACGGAAAAAAACGACAGAAAATAAAAATATTTCAGTCGCATCTGGGACTCGAACCCAGGACCTCTGCCTATACGAGGCAACCGCTTAACCAACTTAATATGGACTACTGGCTAATACTACTGGCTAATGGGACCAGTTCAATTTATGTCATCTTCATCGATATCATATCTCAATTTCATGTCAATAAAATTCTCCATTTTTAATCCCATATTATTGGCAGCTATCTTTGCAATGATTACAAAGTTCTTAACGAACACAATTTCAAACTAGACAGTGTCTTGGATTAATATCCGATTTTTTATTTATATGAGACATCTATTGACATTTTATAGAAGTCTAAAGAATATATTCAATTTTAATTAGTAATAATAGTTATTTTTATTGAGATTTAAAAACCTCATTTTAATATTTAATCATTGTAGAAAATAATATTAACATAACCTAAATGAAACATGAAAACGGAAAAAAAAAACAGAAAATAAAAAGATTTCAGTCGCAACTGGTAATTTTCGTAATTTTTTCATTTCGTAATTTTTCTCATTTTGTCTATAGTTGAATTTTTTTGAGATTTCCGATTTACATAACTATCTATTATAATTCTGAGATATTTTATGTTTGATTTAGTACGTTAATCAATACAATTTGCAACGCAACTTATATGTTCTAGTGGACAATTTCTGTTATGAACGTTAATAGCAATGTTTATATTTATGATATTTCCTGTCAAGCTATAAGGTATATAATTTTTTTTTGATATTTACTGTTAATGGGTTTATATCGAATCAGATTTTAAGAATGATAATTAATCTATTATCTTAATATGTACGTTTGTATATATGTATCGACTGCGGGAAAGTGCTTAATTTGGTAGTCGAAAACCATGGAAAATCTTTTTATATTTAAAAATTAATGGATAAAGGAAAGTAAAAAAAAAAAACAAGCCTACGTACAAAATTATTCGCAGAGTGATTCATTACTAGATTTGGGAATGTCTTGTAATAAGTCACTGATAGATCGATGCAATCTATAAAACCATCGTGAAATACTAATGCGTATTGTGAATAATTTCATCATTAGCGATTAGTAGTGGGCGAAGCGACTTGGTTTAGTGAGCCGGATCACTAAATCAGCTCTTTGTAGTGTACCGGTTCGGTGATCCGGCTCGATTGAACGACAGTTCGCGTCCCCCCGCACCATGCCCTCTCCCTCGCTCCCCTGGCCCTCCTAAAGACGTCCTTAAGACGCTCTTACACAATACTTTTTTCTTCCAGTTTTCATGTAGATTATCTTTACAGAGAGCTGATTTAGTGATCCGGATCACTAAACCGAGCCGCTTTGCCCACCACTATTAGCGATATCTCGCACATATCGCAAGATGTATTCTCGCATTACAAGAATGAAGGTGGTTGACAAATCTAAAAAAAACACATTTTAAATTTTTCTTCAATAAAGAATAAACTGTGTATCCTGATGAGGGACGCGACGCTTAAGAAACATGTTGATATTTATATATTAAACAGTGGTGTGTACATATTTCATATTAATTTTATAATTTTTTTATTTAATCCCATTTGGCTATTCACGCCGTTAATATTTTCTAGTTTAAGAAATTACAATTTCTTGTATTTTTTCGGCATTCACTACATAGTAATTTCTAGACATTTTGTTTGGAAGTTTTATCGAAACCGGTAGCGAATTTATTAATACAAAAATAGCAAGAGTACATGGTAAATTAAAACTTCCAAACAAAATATAAGAAATTACATACTACTTTATGATAAATCGTTAAGTATTGAGCACTTTTTAGAATTTTACGGTTCTTAAAAAAAAACGGATATTCAATTGTTACTAACTTGCAAATCATCTGTAAAAATTCTGAACTTTTCTCTTGGAAATTTTATTGTGTTCTCTGGTAAACTCGAAGTACTTAGACGAGTACGTGGGAGTAAATGGTACCAGATAAAGATACTAAAGAAATTCGGTAAGAAAGGACTTATTTTTATTAAGATTGAGAAGTAAATTATGGACAATGTGTGGATAAACTACGCCTTCAGAGACAACGTTGAACTACAAAATTGGGGTCGCATTTAATGATAGTGTTTTTTTCTTATAATCATCCACATTTTTGTATGTTAGAATTCAATAATTATTCAAACCATGCTTCTTCGATATCCTGATTTTTTTATTCAATTGCCTCATTTATATACGTTTTAAGTGTTAACAATAAAAAAAATTTCCCAGATGCGACTGATTTATTTTCTGTGGTTTTTTTTCGGTTTCACGTTTCATTCAGAATGGTTAAAATTATAGTCTTTAATTATTAAATATTACTATGAGGTTTAAAAGCTTCAATAATTTATTAAAATAATTTGAAAATAGTAATCACTGCATTTTTAAAAATACGAGAGTAAAAAAAAAAAATATTCAGGATTAAGTTAAACCTCTTAATAATACATGTTAATAATGAAACCCAGTAAAGTATATTATTTTCAACGGACAATAGTTAACTGACTTATTTAACATCAAAGTTATGTTGTAAGCACGTTTAGAAAGAACTAACAATTATTTAATGTTCAATTTATTTTTTTATAAGTTATTGAAGTTTGTAAACCTCATTGTAATATTTAATCGTTGAAGAAGACAATATTAACACATCCCAAAATGAACCACGAAACGGAAAAAAACAACAGAAATTAAAAAGATTATAATATTAACAAGTCTTGAACTTGAAGTATGATATCGGTGTAATTGGCATAAATTGAACTGGTCTCATTAGCTTAGTTGGTTAAGCGGTTACTCCGGATAGGTAGAGGTCCTGGGTTTGAGTCCCAGATGCGAGTGAAATCTTTTTAATTTCTGTTGATTTTCGGTTTCGTGGTTCATTTTGAGATGTCTTAATATTGTCTTCTTCAATGATTAAAAAATATTTAATGCATTCTTTGATGTGGTTAAAATAAAATCTTTCTTTGGAATCCTTCACGAATTTGTTCTATTATTATCAGAATAATCGTGATTGAACTGTACCTTAGGGACCAATGACGCCAATTCATCGGAAAACCTACAACTGAAATACTGATGACAGAAATTCAACCTTTTCACCTGTCGTCTGTGTTTCATAAATCGTCATAAATAATTGAAAATATTTAATACAATTAAAAATAAACATCGGTAGATTTTTTTTCATTTTCTCAATTTATGAACGATTCAAAATTCAACGAAATGGGACACATTTAATATACCCGTGCGCCAAAGCTTCATGTTTCGCAAAGTACGCAAACCTTTGCGAGCTTTCAATCTCTGTTTAAGTTAGGCGCCTCTCCCTCCCTTTCTTGTGCCGGGATAGCGTTAATAAAAAATAACGCAGCATGAAAATAAATTTCTGACAAGCAAATTCTATACACGTTGTAAAAAAGAAACACCTTTGTGGAATACACGAAATCTCAACGTTGAGCCTTTTTACTTGGTTCCCATAAATACGCCCAACAGGTGTCGTTATTGTGTATAGAGCCTAAGTTATATTAAAGAATAATAATAATCAAAGCATTTTATGGAAAAAAGTGTCCCCTTATTTTTTTTGCGTTAAAAATATTTTCATTGTTTTTATTTAATTCGCTTTCTCCATACAAATATATCTTTTAATTTCCGGGAATCATATCGTACTCTCATAAAATGTAAATAATTTGGGTTCTGGGCACCTTCCATGAAAATAGTTAATACTTCAAAGTAAAAATTCATGAATTTTCAATTACTCGAAAGTATCCGAAATGCTTTCCTCCTTACTTTTTAAACGGTTTTATACTATTCTAGAAATGTAACATTTTCCAACCGCCATTATTCTTCAAAAATTCGTTAATTATTTCTATAATTTATGAACATAAAAAACCTTCATTCCAGATTCAAATTTATTTGGAAACCCCAATTATAACCTTCTTAATGAGATTTAGTCAAATTCTTACAAAATACATTGTTACCCTTAAATAGAGAAACTTCACAGTGTAATATAACAGAAGTTAAAAAGAGCATTAGTAATAAAAAAATTTGTGCATTTACATCAACTTAAACTAAACTTAAACTTAAATAAAAACTTTCTAAGTATTTACATCGAAATAATATAAATAGATCGTCTCTACAGATAGATACTGACTTTGAAAGGCGATACAGCTGTCACGCACAATAATAATAACCTAGCAGAACATTTTTAATAAATAAACGGTTTTTTAAATTTTATGATAACAGTCATTATTACATTTTTTAAATATTTTGTCTAAATATTCTTGTCTTCTTCTAATATTTTGTTTTGTCTCGCTTTTGTAATATATCTATTTCATTCTATTGTATTTTGCACCTATATATAACCGATAACTCTGTATTAGAATTTAGTTATTATATTTACCCTGATGAAGCTTGAGTTAAGCCAAACCAATTGGTGAAAATAAAATATATTCGTGGTTTATAATAAGGAGTTTCATTTAATGAAATAATTTATTTTTATTTTTTATTAACTTTAAATATAAATATAGTCCTTCAAATTACACTTCAACAGAATAAATTAAGAAATATTTCTATAAGTAATATATACAAGTACTAAGATATTGAAGTCTTCGTGCGGGCCCGTAATGCAGGTATTTGACATCAAACCCTCAATAAATGAATGATTAATGGTAAGAACAAAACTTGAAAGGAGTTATGTCAGCAGTTTAAAATCCGATTTTCTTTGTACTCGTGTACTTTTACGCCTCACAATATTATGGATACTAGCGTAGTAACCATTGCCATTTGAAATGCCGAAAAATAATTAATAATCAAAATAAACATCTCTATCAGAGTTCAAATAATTTTCTAATCTATGGGTTTTTTCAAGTAATCCTTTGAATACGTAAATAAATTCACACTTTAAGTGAAAACTTTTACCCCAATTAAATCAATATTGCCTATCTCAGTATTCTGAGGGAGTCGGTTGAATCGCTGTAGCAAAAAAGTGTGTTTGATGTTTGTTCGAGAGAAGTAATTAAAGGTATGAATGAAAATTAATCTGTTGAAATTAATATAAAGTGTCGCTTACCCGTTAGGATTTTTTAATATCCGTCAACCCCGAGTCAACAGTGGCCATATATGTATTTCCCCTTTAGATATGCGTAGAATTTCAATTATTTTAACGTGTTTTATAATATGCTGTCGAGAAAATTATTCCACAGATCGTTTGTAAAATATATATATATATATGCGATACAAGAGCAAATAATGTGACCATAAAAACATGGAAAAGCTTTTAGTCATATGAAGAAAAAACGTTTTAAAGCGTGTACCGTTTCGAATATTTCTTTCGCTTCGTTTACAGCTACAGTATCGTTGTATTTTCTAAAGTAAATTTATTATCGAGTGCTGATAAGTGGGAGTGTTGCGTCAATGTACATACCTCTTCATTACGAAGTACTTTTAGGATTTTTTTTTTAAATTATTGAAGAAGATAATATTAACTAACCTGATTGAAACACGAAAAGAAAAAGACACTATTGTGGTTAGATTCGAGATACTCTCTAGGTTACAAACATGTTTAGGTAGAAGTTTGTAATCACACGAAAAGATAGCAGACAAATATATGGGAATTAGTTAAGGATAATATTCATGATTATCAAATTGAAATTTGAGATCGATAAAAATGACGGAAAATAATTAGGTCTCAATACCTGAATTGGAGAGAAATCCTAGTTTTTTTGTTGTTATATGAATACCCCACAAGAGTCCCAACTGCTCCCAACCGTTTGGAGACAGAGAGACTATGGCATTCCCAACTGGGGAATCTTGTGAGGGTGAAGGTATCAAGGAGGGGAAGGAGAAGGGGGAGGAGGAAGTTGGGGAAAATACCTGGCTATTCAGATCTGGTCACCAAACACGGCTAAAATCCATTTCAAGCAACGTTTCAATTCTGAATGGTGGTCTTTCACCAAGGCGATACTTAGAGTATCTTCCACTCTGGAACGTGCGCAAATAAACGTGCGCAAATTGTGAAACAGCACAAATTAATTAAATAAAATTTACTTGCGCACGCCGGGATTTGAACCCGCGACCTTCGGATTCGTAGTCGAGAGCCTTACCCCTCGACCATGAAGGCCGTTACGAGCGTTACCTTTTTTGTATCTTTGTTTCACGTTTAACTGGGATTTGTTAATATATAAGACATTCTTAAAATATTAAACTTACATGTTTTTATTTTTTTATTTCATATTCCATTAAATTTCGCCGAAAAAAACGAAAATAACTGATACTTACAAAAAATAAAAAAAGACACAAGCCACCTCATTGCGGTTTTAGATTTTTTTGTTAATTAATCCAGCGATATATTGCGTCCTGTCTCCAATTTAGAACAAAAACAACGGTATTGTTGATCTACAATATTCAGACTAAAAATGCTTTGTTAATTCAATGAATCGCATTAACACCTTTACTGCTATAAAGTTAATCAAACAAAAATGTGTTATTAATTGATAAACTAAAGTTCTTGAAAACTTAAGACAAGATTGTGTTAATTTAGGTTCCAAAAAAATACTGAAATTACGTGGAAAAACGCATTATACTTCTACAAACGCTGTTATTTCTAAAAAAACACAGTAAGCGTACTTAGTCAAGTCAATATCATGTTTAATTTAAAGCGTTCCCGACTAGTGATTTACAGAGAAAATTTACAGGCAGAAAATGCGCATCTTCCCGACTAAAAATACGGGCGAAACAGACTGAATGTAAAAATGATAAATAACAAAACGTAAACAAAAAGGCAACAATGAGACAATGCGACTGTTGGGTCTGTTTTGTACTTCCAAAGGCTTTCACAGTCTCGCTTTTGTTGAAGGCTCTCGGGAAATCTGCATACATACGATTTGCCTCCTCATATTCAATATCCAAAAACATCGATTCAAAGGAAAATTATGTACGGACTTTTATCAAACAGAGCGTATTTTATTCTCCATACAATATGTAGGCTTTGAATCTCTCCCCTCGTGAACAAATAAAGGTAGGGGTTTTCAATTAATTTTGTTCACAATATTTTATTTTGGGATATTTTTATGAATGGATAATAGACACGCAATTACTTGTGGACATCCACGCACACTAGTATAATAGTGTGTAATTAAGGGCCTACTGCGCGTTGGCCTGTTAAATAAATTAAAATATTTTTTACTTAACATTTTAACGATTACTTATTGCGTAGGTACATACATGGGGAATTTACAAGTATGTCGTGCAATTAGAGTTAAGGAACACATACTTAGGAATGTTCGTATTGATGCATTTGCATACACTTCCAACTTTTCCAGCCTTTTGTCTTGCTTACGATTACTTATTGTTATTAGCGAGAAAAGGACAACGAATATGTACACTCATCAATTTTAAATATTCGACATATTTTTAGTTATTCGAAAAAAATTGCAAAACAATTGTGTGTTTTGCGTTTTCAGGTTTTTCAACGGGTTTTAAACATGCTGTGTGGAAGTAATACTAATAATATGATAATACTAATAATATGAGTACTGCATTTGTCTCGATTCTGGTTGTGATACATATTTGACCGGTCAGTGGCTTAGTTGACATAGCGAATGGTTTCCAACCAGGCGTCGTAAATTCAATTCCTCGGCAGGCCAAGTCCCCATCACTCACGAGCAACATTTTCCGTTTATTGTTATGTTCAGGTGTAGCTTTCTTTTTAAAGATTAAAAAATGAATATACGAGTATATATTTAAATAAAATTAACAGAGGGTCTTTCGTTTGAAGGTTTGAAGTAAATTTTCTTTTATGGAATGTGCTGGCAACATTGCACCTACGTAATAACCGGCATTCAATAAGGAGAGACAAGTAGCGTGCTCCCTTTATCTTTTTAAGAAGGTTGTTTATTTTGGTGAACGCATGTCTAAGTGTATGAAAGGGACAATCGAGTATGAAAGAGACAGCATGACTTATGGAAATATATAAGCGAATGAATGGTTGTGTAGGTCTTCTTGATACCATAGCTTTACACTTGTAACATTGCGACAGTAATAATTATATTCAACCTGCAGAATACGAGTTAAATTCTTCACGACACAAGCCCAGAAGTACCTTGGCGTAGTCGTCACATTTATTGAATGCATATAAATGAACTCAAAAAAACATTGCGTATTATACCATAAGGACATGCTTCCTCGTATTCGTTTCCGTGGCTGGTGAGTAATTTATTGTTCATAACGTCAGAATCAATATAATAATAATAATAATAATAAATGTTTATTCCGGTATGTGGGGAGGTTAGTGCAGTCCCACACATTCCATATAAAATATACATGCAATAGTTATAAAAAAAAATATATATATATATATACAAAATATGTACAAGAGAGACAGTAGTAAGGTGATACATCACATATAAAACAAAAATTAAAATAAAATAAAGATTTAAAAATAATAAAAAAATAAGAATTTAACTAAATAAGTATATGAAAATCCTTTAAGGTGCTGCGGCACTTATATTATGAGGGGAGAATAAATTAATTAATAATATAGAACGAACGTATTTATAATTACTGCTAGAGAGAAATGTATTTAGGCTAAACGAGACGTGATACGTACTCATAGATGGCGCTAATTTAAGTATTTTAGAAAAAAAAAAAAAAAAATAAAAAAACAAAAAACAAAAAACAAAAAAAAACAAAAAAAAACACTTTTACACGTAATGCTTTTAAATATTGAAATTATTATTATTATTTTTATTTAATATAAATCAAATTTAATAACGTTATTATTAGGTAAGGCAAATATTTTTTAGTTTTTATTATCGTGACATCTAAAAATACTCGCAGAAATTAATAATAATATTATTAAATTTGATTCACATTAAATTACAAAAAAAAACTACGAATTAGACGCAAAAGCAATTAATAATTAATTGAAATTAATTATTTCTTGGCTGATGCAAACATGGAATATAATGTTATTGTAGGCTTAAGGCTCAAGTCCTTGATAACTGAAATGAAAAGCTGATAAAATTTCAATATGTATATATATATATATATATATATATAGTATTGTAACAGTATAATATTTGCAGTATTTTAATAATGAGTATTTAGTTCGTTTACTATTGTATAATATTTTTTCTTATTTTCTATTATTGTGACAGCTGTTTCGGCGTTCAAGGTCATTTTCAAACAGTGAACAGTTTGAAACGGTTAACCACGGTTTGAAAATGGCATTGAACACCGAAACAGCTGACACAATAATGAAAAAAAAAATACTTGCAAAGCTTAATAATAAAAATACGTAAATTCGATTTACTTTAAATTAATAAAAAAAATGGAATGGAGTTCTACGAATTTAAACAAAAAAACAATTAATAAGTTTCTTGGGTGATTTCATTTCATCTTCCGTATCATCCGCGAACAAACGATTCATCTCAATATTTTAGTTTGAATTAGCATCATCAGTGACTGCGTATCCCGTTTTGCTTAACCTCAACTCTCCCCGCAGAACTCCTTTTCATTGTTGAATTTTTAATAGTAAAAGTTGTAATACTAAAATCAATAAGTTCTCATTGGGTTAATTGATAATTCATATTAATGTACATCACTCTGGCACGGGCCGTTGGTGATTAAATAAATTTATTGAATTAGTTAGACGATAAAATTGCAAAACTTTTATTGCTTGGTAAAAAGTTGTTTTGCTGAACCTAACGAAAGCCAATTTAAAGCCCATTATTGGAGAACTATTATACTTAAAGATAATATTATCTTTAAATTTCTATGACGTTAGATATATAGAGAATAAATCAAATAATAATAAGGAAAAGTGTATGTGTGTGTATGTATACGTATATATATGTATATATGCGTACATATATGCGTATATTATATGCGTATGTGTTTGCGTGGGTATGTATGTGTGCACCTATGTGCACATGTGTGCATGCTTGCACATATAAAAAAAATATATATACATATATATTTTTGTGATCTAACCCTTACGCATTTCTCCTTTCTATCTTCTACTTTCTTGTATAATTTTGACAATTGTTAGCATGTTAATATAATTAATATAATAAATTCATATGTTTACACTAACTTCATACAAATGTGCACATATGTGCATTCTTGCACATATAAAAAAGGTATATTTTTGTTATCTAATCCTTACGCATGTCTTTTTTTCCCTTCTATCTTTTAATTTCTTTTATAATTTTTCCAATTGTCAGCATGTTAATATAATGAATATAATAAATCCATATGTTTATACTAAACTTCATACAAAGTAACTATACTCCATTGGTCACCATGAAACACGCAGCCGCCTAGTATGATGATCTAATGAATCTTCTTCATGTAAATGTCTCCATTAAATATCATGTATTTTATAAATAAATAAAAAAATAAAAATACATTAAATAGTATTACCCTTAATTTGTAGTTCGAAAACATACGCGTTTAACATTACGGAAATGCTCTTATTATTTAAACCGATTATACGATACTTAAATATAATTATCCATGAGAATACCACAGAAGAATTTCTTATTTATTTTATTGACGGCCTCCATGATAGAGTGGTAAGGCTCTCGACTACGAATCATAAAGTCGCGGGTTCAAATTCCGGTGTGCGCAAGTAGATTTTATTTTATTAATTTGTGCTGTTTCACAATTAATTCATTTAAAAATAGTATGTAGTATATTTGCGCACGTTCCAGAGTAGAAGATACTTTCAATATCGCCCGGGAAAAAACCACCATTTAGAATTGAAATATTGCTTGAAATGGCTTTTAGCCATGTTTGGTGACCAGATCTGAATGACCAGGTATTTTACCACCTTCCTCTTCCTCTTCTACTTCCCCTCCCCAACACTTTGAGCCTCACAATTCCCCAATTGGGGATGCCATAGTTCACTGGCTCCAGATGGTTGGGAGCAGGTTGAGACCCCATAATAATGACCCCACAAGATAATTATACATTTATTAAAGAAATTGTTAAATGACGTTTTATACAAAATATCTATTAATCATTCAATGAATAATCACAAAGTTTTAACTTTATTCGATAACAAATGTTACATTATGTAGTAGTAATCAATTTTCAATTACTAGCTGATATGTACTCGGCCTTGCTTGGTTTTTTTATTATGAAGTTGTGTATTTTAGCTTGTTGTTTAGATGGCATAATTGATTTGGCAGCGAAAGTAATGCCATGTGACGACTATTACTATCTCTAAACGATGAAACGATAAAAAATCATTTGAAAATTTTACTTCATTCGAAACATTTTTTTTTTTAAAACATATCTCAATAATACAGTTTTTAAGTTAACCTCAATACAACATGGCGGGTTGATTGATTTTTATACTAATAATAAAACGTTATAGCAACAGTTTTACATATTGGATTTCATTCAAACTATTCTCTAAACCCTCGCGGCACTTATAAGAAAAAAACTGTACTATTTACAGCGAAACCGGTAGAGTAATTTTCGAGAAAATCGAGGACAGACAGACAGACAAACATTCATTTATATATATATATAGATAGATTTAATATCAACGGTATAAATATACCATAAACAATAATTGCATGCCTAAGTTAATACAAGCATAAGAATATAGTAAAAACATGTATATTTTTAAATAACTAATTAATATGGCAATAGATCGCACAATATCAGGAAGTATATAAAGAATAAAAGTTCACGAAGATGCGTATATATAAAATACATAAGTAGATTTAGGTAAAATTAATATTATTAATTGTTTTTGTGTTTAATTCGTAGAACTCCATTTATTTTTTTTTTAAATTTTATTAATACTTTATTAATTAATGTTACATTAGGATCATTCGTTCGTTTGTTAATTTCTAATTGTTCAAGTATGTTCAAGTACGAACGAATGATCCCAATATAACATTAATTAATAAAGTAAGGAAAAATATATACTCACCGCTTCTCAGTATTTTCACATTATCAAAACAATACAACACATTTAAATAAATCAATTAAGAAAACATTGTAGGTTAAATAAGCGTTTTCACATTGTTTTTCACAAATGTGAAAACCTCACAGAATTCAGAATTTTAATTGTTTTCTAACTAAATTGGTTTTAAACTAAACGCCAAAACAGCTGTCACAATAATAAAAACTAAAAATACTTGCAGAACTTAATAAAATTATTAAATTTGATTTACATTAAATTTTTAAAAAAATTAAATTAATATTGATTGAGAAGATATGATACTTCCGTGAAGTTAAATAGATCCATCACATCTGCGTATCTATTACTAAATTCATGTAATATAGATACAAGCGAGTGTTTGTAATGCTCAGTCCCGGTGTTGGTAATATAAAGGTGTCAATACTGTAAATACAACAACAATTACAAAGAAACAAAAAATATAAGCTTAAATAAACATAAAGAAACAATTGAAAAGTATAAAAGCGTGCATAATACTTATAAAAAGGTATAAAGTATAAAAAAATGTAAAGTGTAAAAAAGTGTAAAGTATAAATAAAAAAGTGTAACGTATAAAAAAGTGTAAAGTACAAAAAGTGTAAAGTGTAAAAAATATAAAATAACCTAGCGTTATAAATATTTATATTGATGTATTTAAGTGAAAAGATGTGCACGTTGGATTTATGTTGCCCATTCGTTAAAAAAGGACATACGTTTATTTTTTAGAAGAAAAGAAATCTTTTCTTTCAGTTTCCATCATCATTAAACAGAATAGGAAATAGACATCTCAAAAAATCTGACAAATAAGCTTTAATCATAGCCTTAAGCCTACGCATTTTTCTATGAATCGGAAACGACATGTTTTTTTCAATAAATATATTTCCGCCCACAGTTTGCTTATCGCCAGCTAATCTTTAAAACCATGCCACCTTAAAACACGCATTGATGAAACTAGACGATTAAAGATGTACATAAAACGCAAATAAATATTAAACAAACATAAAGAAGTCATGATAATTAAGGCGATCTACTTCCTAAAATTCGATGAAAATCACGCACTCCTTATGCAGGCGGCGAAAAGGTTGAATCGATCTACGCAAAAAAAAACATCACCATAATCCGTATTTTATTTTATTTTGTAAAGCTCACTCATAATTATTAAATTCATATTCTAAATAAAACTCAATTTTCCACAATAAACAATACAACAATATGGAAAAATGGTTCGTAAGTAGGAGATTTTGAAGTAAAGGGTCTAATACTTTATCTTTTTCTAGGCTTATAAAAATACTTACCTAAAAATAGCCGGTTAAAACAAAGGCTGAGTTGTGTTCTACTTGCAGTATTTAATTAAATCATCTATGATATTTCTAGGCCACCCAATTTTCAAACCAAAAACACACGATTTTGCATTACTTCCCATTTCATCGCCTTAATGTGTTTGTTTGCTGTAGAAGTAAAATATTTCAATAAACATATTTTTCTTCTTATATAATGGAAAGACTACATAAATGAAAGTTGCTGAAGAAAGGTATTAGTCAAATTTTATTATGAAGTTAAATTGATTAAAAATACGAAAAAGTCATAAACGATTTCTGCACGATGTAAAATAGAAAATAAACGGTACTATCACCTATGAAATAATCCTCTTTTCGTATAAAGGTAAGGTTGGTTGACTTGGGTAAGATTCGGGTTCTGGAACACAGCAACTACATGGGACATCGTTTATCTTCCGGGTGGCGTTTTGCTATATGGATCTAAGTCGCTTATTGCGAGCTTATAATGTATATGTTTAGTTTCAAATTATATTCCTTGGTATGTTTGTAATAATTGCTATTATCTACGTATTTATTCACCTTAGCAAAAGACGCAAAAATAAGTTTTTTATAACCGATATTTGAACGCTGGGATCTTCGGGTAATTGAGTGTTAAACTAAACATTCGCGGAAACTTTCATACCCGTCGTGTTTTCTTTTAATTTGGTGATTGAATTTCTATTAATTAACATCGTTATATCACTGTTGCACCAAAACCTTTTTAATACAACTTTACAACTTCAGGCGTGACGCGCATTTACGTAAAACAGCAAATGAGTAAAAAAGTTCTCCTTGTTTAAAATAACTGATATTTTGTTAGATTATTTCATTTGACCCTTTTTATAAATGATTTTTAATTTGCTTACCGCAGTCAAAATTATGCGAAACAAACGAGGACGGCAGTGAACTAGGCTTGTGCCAAAATGTATGTTACGTGACCTTTGACTCCAGCCGTTGAAATGGTACTTAGGGCAAGTCTATGAAGTCTCACGTCAGTGATCGCAGCATTTTAATTATTAAGAATTAGTTGTAAGTAATATAAGACACCCATGCTAGTATTTTTGCTGACCATTAATAAGGGTTTGAGTACATTCTACGCGGTGCACTACTTGGCACTAGACCAAGTTGGCTTACATTTCCTGTTTTAGCAGCGATCTTCACACCATAAGGACTTAGATGAATTATATCCGGTTTCACTAACAAATAAACCTATTCCTAAACTAATAAAACGTATGTAAGAGAAAACGAGTAATGCAAGATTATTTTGCTTGTGCGAAGCATTTTTAAACGGGAAAATAAAATTGCTCCCGTTGTACTGAAGCGCAATAAATTGAAAGAGAAACACTTTTATTATTTTTATCGACATGAAAATTCGCGTGGCGCAATGGTCTGCCATCGTATTGTTCAATTTGGTGATCGTTACAAAAATGTCTGTACAGCTGTCGCAAGGAACGTTGAGAAATTAAATGATAAATCTTTTATGAAACCACCATAAAGGACGACAGCGTGAGATGATTATAATGTATTATTATGTGTCATATTTGAAATGGGTTTTTCGTAAACGTAAATAATCACAATTTCTGCTGAAAGCTTGAGCAACTACACATCGCAATTCTAATCAAATCTAAATCGTTTACCTTCAGAATGAACTTTTTCCCAATTGATGAAAGTCTAACTCAATATCCTGGTAAACAACTTCCAACAAATCTTCTTTGTCTGCCTACATAATATTAAAGCTTTAACTCGATTTTATTGAAAAGACAAAGAGATCGTGGAAGCAGAGTGAAAAATCATTTCGTGTGATTTAATGACGAGAATAAATCGTTTAGCATTGTCTAGCAGCGATTACTGCGTCGAAGCGAACCTAGCCAAATTGGTTTCATTTTGTTCAGCGAAACTTGAAAAAAATATTTTTTTTATATTTTCTACAATTTATTTTTTACTCGTGCTAAATTTGTACCGTATACCCGTAGAAGGAAAGAAAACAATCTTTTCCAACCTAGATTATTATTCGTAATCACGAAAAAAAGTTCTATTCACACTTTTGTATCAAGATTATTTTTTTTCAAATAATATGAATCGGGGTAAGTGCGTCGTAAAAATAAATAACCGAGATCCAACACTATAATGCTATTTTTTACATGAATTGCACAACTATTTGTTATTGAAATTATGTTTAAAACAAAAAAGTTTTTGTATATATTATTTTTATGTATTTAAAAATATATATATGGAAGATGGTCTAATTACTGTTCTTATACTCTAATTAGGGTAAATGCGTCAAACATAATGTATTTTTATTAATTTTTAATGCGTGTAGAACAATTGTCTACAATGAAATAAATGCAATATATCCACGATTTCCTTATTTTTTAGAAAATTGTTTTTTTTTTAAAGTGCAATTAAAAAAAATTATGCCTTTAATTTTTGCAGTAAAACTGGAAAAACTAAAGGAAAATGTAATGTTTTTTGTTTTGTGTTCTATGTAGTTACTACAGCTTCATAAATGGATACATGTTTAAACAATATTTGTTTGTAAAAAATAAAATAGCACGTTTATTTAATTTGTTTAAAATGTAATCCGAAAATTTTTTTCTGGGTAAATTAATTATTTCCTTTTTAGAAAGTCCAAATCATTATTTGTTCATGATTTGTACATTTTCATAAGGCTTTTCAATAATTTACAGGTAATCAAAGGTCACCGGTTTAAAACCTGGGTGGGTAAGTAAAAATATTTGTTCCAGACACTTCGGGGTCCGGTACATAGACTATAAAATATGGTGCTGTTCAAGTCGTTGTAGTAGCCCAGGGCGTCGGGCTCGCTCTGGGTCATCAAATATTGTTCCCTTGCAAGGGAAAACAATCTCGATATTTGTAATTTTTGCGAACTGCTGTGGTCGGGTATCTGAGGATGATAAGAGGCGGAGGTCCCAGGGGAAGCGAAATCAAAGGCAGTTGTAGGTCCAAGTAGAAGAGGTAGCGTTGGGTTGAGTGAAAAAGTTAGACTGCCTTAGTAGGGATAGTTTGCTCGTATTTATACTCCCGGGCGCAATACCGGGCGAGATGTTGCAGTGCGTCCCTAACTCGCTTGAGGCGAGGGTTTTATGAGCTCGTGGCCTACGCTGTGTAATGATGAGCAAATCGTTATATTTTACATGATATTTTCCATCTTATGTTCTTCCTCTCAACTCAAACTGCCTCTCTCTATCATCTATATTTATTTTCTTATTGTGCATTAACACAAGCAAAAATATGGGGTCCAAGGCTCAGTTACAATCAGGGAATCTTTACGTATAATACTTATGTATAAACATATCTTTTATTTTATTACCTTTTAATACTAAGTCTTCCTGTGATATTTATTATTTTATTTAATCGAACTCCATTAAACTTAACCTAAATATTGTATAAAACATTTATCCTAAGGTCTCAGCGTCGATTAAAAACCCGAGGAGCTCGGATTGGCCCGAGCGCCCACCAATCGAAGACAGCCAAGGCTTACCAGGCGAGGGGAAATGAGGACCGGAGTTAACGTCTGGTAGGCATTCGTAAATATTGAGCGAAAGGGTATCTGTTGATCATTTCACATTAGCGCTCTGATTTAGTCATCACATTTAGTTAGCTGGCGGCGAAAGGAGCATGGGAATTTTTACACGACCCGTCCTGTATAATATTATTTATTATGTTTTCGCCGCTTTTAAAATCGGTAGTTACTTTCGGTATCGCCCTGTTGAAAGGCCACCATTTAGTAATGAAACGTTGCTTCATACACTTCGCCCAATAGCGGTGGACTTTTTTCCAAGCCTTCCCGGAACATGGAATATAGTCGTCGTTTTGCGCATATCCAAATTTGTCCGGGTCGAAACATATTCATATGACAGCTTTTAACTTGTTAGCTTTTGTTGGCTTTTTAGTGCCTTATATTATGTCAATTTCGGATCTCGAAGATCATTATAATATTAGGACCTGCTTAATTTTACATGGAAATATGTTAAATTTAAAAAAAAAATGAAAATAGCAACAGAAATAAAAATAAATAATTCGCCCCGTGGAAAAAAAACTTACTTGGACGTTGACAATAAATGAGACACTCTGACGAGAACTCGTCTAAATTCTGAAAGTGAGAATAATGCTCCTAATATCACTCACAAAAGGTTTTCTTATTTGTGTCGCTTTATATTATAAAATCAAAAAACTAAAAACCTTCACAAAACCCAAATGATATTTGATGAATATTTTGATAGCAAATTACCAAAATATACAGCGTATTAAGTTCTTCCCTTAGCCGCCTACAAAGTTAAAAAAAAACTGTTATGACAATATTAATAACCAAGTTTATTTTGTTTGAAAAAACTAGTAGTGCACATCACTAATTACATTGCGTCAATATAAAAAAAAAACATATCGGTAAGGGCGTCTACAGCAATGGCGCTATTTCCCAAGTGGCAAGTTTTAGGGGAGTGCATGTAGTTGTTTAACACATAAATCACAAAACTAATACACCCGTGCGTCATAAAATATAAACAAAATGGAGGGGACTTCCTAAATTGTAATCTGTGACAAATTAATAGGTAAATTAGAAACACGCTACCAATCCGTCTAGATAAAATAAAGGTATTTTTTTTTACTTAATGAATAGCCAAGGTTATGAAAAATTTCTATCTTTATGCCGTAGTATTAAATTACTTTATGGCAACAGCTGTTTATTGATGGGGATTAAAAAAATACTATTATCTAAGTCAGAAGGCTAATATGCTCTTACCCTGATTCACCTTAGCTCCTTTTTTTGGAATCTAATCATGTTGACACCAAACTTTCCGAGTTTCTTTAAAAATAAAATAAATAGTAGATAGGTAGTGGCGGGCGCTGCCGCAGTTATTTTCATAAAAAAACGTTAATACACAACGCACGTGAGCCGCTTCTAACTGGAAAATAAATAATTAACCAGCAAAAGGGCACAATAAAGTGTATGAAATCAATCGTGACTCTAATAGTGCATTCGGGCCTTTCCATCAACGTTCAAGTATTTATTATCTTTCTTGCTAGTTGAGAGTGGCTCACGTGCATTCCGTGGCCCGTCAGTATGAACTAATCGTGCATAATCCAGGTCGATATGTACGAGTATAGTATGTCGAAATAAAATAAAGATTCTTATGTTTTCTTTAAAAGTATTTATTTTGCGGATAGTCATAATTATAATACAAATACATAAATTTATTTGGTTGTCAGATAATTTGGAAACATTGAAAACTAGAAAATCTCGAAATATCAATTTTAGTACATTGAATAACCAAGTAAATTTATCGTATAATCCTCTTTGTTGTTCCAAGAAAATCCCCTAATTACGCCTTCCCCTTCGTTCGGTTCCCATTCCAAAACCTAAATATTCTTGTATGTCTATCATTATTATGTATCTTAGTTTAGTCTTAATATATTCTAGACGATTTCTATATATTTATTATATTAAATTGAAGTGGTTCAAAACAAATTTACGTGTTTATATTATAAAAAAATCGTATTATCGTTGCAAACCTGCGAGCTGGTCTTGGGCGAGGCCCGGCGTGTTTGATATCATTATTCTTTGAATTTTATGTTTTATGTGTTTTTGTAATTCTGGGTATACTTTGCCCTCAAATCGCAACATTTTCATAAAATCGGGTAATTTTCGAACTATTTCAAATTCACAACCTCGATCACAATCTTTTTGAGTTTTTGAGATACACACTTGGAGCCCAGAATGATTTGTAACATACACACTCGTCTTTAAAATACTTGGATTACTCGGATGTTAAATTAATCAATAAATAGTCTCTGAGATATAATCCCATATCATTTTTGGGGACACGTCGAATCCGGAAAGTCAAAAATCTAGTTTACTTTGTGAGTGCACAGTTGGCAGTTGGTTTGGAGCAGTACTGACGTAAGCTTTTATCTTCCTTTTTTAAAATGAGATTAAGATGGCGGCGCTATGCACTTTCTTAGTCGAGTTATTGAAGTTTTAAATTACTTCGACAGAACTGTCGCACATTTGGGAGCGATTGCCTAACTAAACCCGGCATCTATTGTAAATAATTTAAAGTTAATGCCACAAAGGTTTTGTTTCTGTTGTAAATTACAATTGAAAAAAGTATGCGATGCTGGTTTGTGGTGGGCATTGAACTTTGATTACTGCGTAGACTAGGAAATACTTACAACGTTTGTGTTAGTAATGTAGGTAAACATTATCATTTTTCCAGTATGTGTCTATAAAATGTCATCAATTAGAGTTGTTTCTTTGTAGGACACATATTTTATGGTAATTTTGATAGATTTAATATAAATGTACGACTATGCATAGACAACAATAAAACTATTAAGGTCTGGAAAATTATTTATGATTGCCGATGACGTAAAAATGAATGGATTAGACATATTTTATATGTAACAAAATAAATAATAAAAAAACTGACATGTGAGACCATTTTGAGACCATGTTACAAGACTACACTAGAGTCCCTAAAGGTTGCTCAAAAATTAATTTTAAAAATAATGTACAAGAAATGTTTTTTATATCCATCACACCGATTATACAGTGAAAGTAAAATTATGACAGTAAGGCAATTGTACATAATACAAGCTCTGTGTAAATTTTTGAACAATATTGATACTGCTATAAGATCACAACAAGTGCGCAATACTAGAATGGGTTCTTCTCTAGTGTATCAGCCGGCAAATAACAGAACACTATTTGGACAAAAGAGTTTTTCTTGTAAAGCTCCTTTGTTATATAATAGGCTCAGTGACAACATTAAAACTATAGATACACTAAATTTATTTAAAAAAGTGATAAAAAAATCTATGTTAGCTGAGAGTGGTGATTTCGCTTTATCTATTTTATCCCTTATGTTGTAATCAATGTTGAAACATTATATACGCTCGATATTATCATTATTATCTACTTATTATTACTTACTTACTACTATTTACTTCTTATTACTATTTACTTATAATTATATTTTTTTACCTACATTTTATTATTTACTTAATACTATTTACATAATTTTATTTTCTATCTACTTATTATTATTTGACTATTTTTATTTTTATTTAAATATTATTTACCTATTTTATCATTATTATGTACTTATTATTATATACCTATTAATATTTACATATTATTATTACTTAACAATTATAATCTAAATTTTAATTTTTATTGTATATCTTCTACTAATATTTACTTATTAATATTTACTATTATTTACTTATTAATATAACTTAACAATTATAATCAAAAAAATTATTTTTATTGTATATATTCTACTAATATTTACTAGTATTTACTTATTAATATTTACCATCATTTACTTATTAATATTTACTACTCTTTATTCATGTATTATTATTTACTTATTAGTATTTACTGATCATTATTAAATTGTAAAGCCGCTCATCTCAACACAGGCCTGTCCTAGGGAGATGAGTGTCTAATGTTTTTGTTGTCATATTTAAATTTAATGAAATTAAATAAATGAAATTAAATTAAATTTTGACCGAATTACAAATAAGGACATCCGAAAATTTATTTTAAGTAAAAGCAGATTGATAAAAAAATTAGAGGCGAGTCAAAAACACGTGCACTAATACGAAATTAATACAAGACGCAATTACAAAATTATACCATCTTCAATGTGCAAGAGATGCCACATAAAACATAATTTTTTTTGCTGTCATTCCGCCCATACGTCTCGGCGGAGCCAATCTTGAAATCTGCAGCGAAATCAAATACTTGGGGCATGTCATCACTGATGACCAAAACGATAAAAATGACATAGAACGCAAAAGAAGAGCACTGTGTGTACGTGCCAACATGCTCGCCAGGAGATTTAATAGGTGCAGTCCTCCTTTAAAAAAGCAACTATTCCAGACATACTGCATGAGCTTTTACACTAGCGAACTATGGACAAGATATACACAAGGCATCATGGACACACTCCGAGTGCAATATAACCACGCTTACAGGGCGCTATTTGGCCTCCCTTGGAGATGCAGCGCCTCGCAGATGTTTGCAAAGGGAAAGTTGCATGGGTTCGCTGCTTTGAAGCGCAACAGAATAGCCGGGACGAGTCAGCGCTACCGGAGATCGGAAAACACTTTTGTCCAGGCCGTCGCCCAGTGGCAGGGCGCGCCCCTACATCGTAGATGGAGAATTTCCCTCAGGCCACTTTAGCATAAGTGCTAAATATGTTATTTTAATTTAATTAATTTTTTTTAAATTATATTTACTTCGACAGCATGTAATTTTTTTGTTATTATTATTATTATTATTATTGTTATTATTATTATTATTATTATTATTTATTATTATTATTATTATTATTATTATTATTATTAATATATTATTATTATTATTATTATTATTATTATTATTATTATTATTATTATTATTATTATTATTATTATTATTATTATTATTATTATTATTATTACTAATTTCAAAATTAGGTTTGAGATGAAAAATAAGCTCTATAAATACGACTTATAAAATATCTTTCAAAACGGAAAAAAAAAAGTATGCATATAAGTATATTCACAACACAAGCATTGCTTAAAAGAGAATTGTTGAATTTATTGCAAAATGAAATATTTTTTTTAATCATTTTTGATTAATTACTTACCTACTTTAATCAATTTTTGTTTATGTTTATAATTTTTCTATAGTTGATATTATTTTTTTTAGTACTCTGTATGTCCTGATGAGGAAAGCTTCGCTTTCGAAACATGTTGATATATATGTATTAAAAAAGTGGTGATTACAAAGTAATTTTTTTATTAATTTAGAAATAAAATTTATTCAATGTCGTAAATAAATTAAAAAAATTAATAAACATAAGATTATATATATATTAACTGGTGTAAATAATAATATTTATTTGTTTAATAAATCCGCTGAAAAAGAACTTTTGCAGTTTTGCGGGTTCTGTTTATGATGAACAACAAAAAAATAATTTAAAAAAAAGTATAATTCTTTGAGAAATTGGATTATATTATCATATATCAAGCATATAATACGAGTATATACACGTGTGCCGGCCTCTCGAAAAACGGAAAATAATTACATGAGAAATCGTACAATTTCTCCTACTTTTCCTCCGGCTTAAGTACAGTTAATCAAGGAATAATGTCTCCGGAACTAGCCTGTCATATTCTACGATAATTACACAAAGCTTTGTACGAGACAACGTTATTTATATTTCAATAAATTACGCTTATTAGGTCCTTTGAACTGTTCTAAAGGACGTTTCATATTATCAACTTATTCCATTCAGATATGTAGAATATGTAGTTACGTACAAAAATGTACTGCATTTGTTAAATATTTACGAAACGTTATTAAAACAAAACGCCTAGTTTTAATTATACCGCCAGGCGGTTATAAACTCAACTTAGTTTTTAATTAGAATTATTATTTGATTCTAAGAACGTTATTCGTGTTACTTTCATGCTTTTGAAATTAACAATTTTAACCCACCATTATAAAATTACCTTTCTAGAATATAACTCGAAATTAAGTCATTCTAGTTTTGTGTTATTTTAATAACAAAGTAGAACGTTCCAGATTCGAAAATACTTTCAGTATCGGACTGGTGAAAGACCACCATTCAGAATTGTAACGTTGCTTGAAATGGCTTTTAGCCGTGTTTGGTGACCAGATCTGTATAGCCAGATATTTCCCCACCTTTCTCTCCCCTTCTCCTTCCACTACCCAATACCTTCAGCCTCGCAACATTCCACAATTGAGAAAGCTATAGTCTCACTGGCTCCAGACGGTTGGGAGCAGTTAGGACTCTTGTGCGGTATTTATATTTTAAAAAAACGCCTCTTGCATTTTAGGTACGGTAATATATTATTTCACCAAATTTATAACTTACATTGCTTAACGAATCTCTACATATAAAATTAATGTTTGTTTGTCTGTTTGACCTCGATTTTCTCGAAGGTTACTAGACTGGTTTCGCTGAAAACAACACAGTCTGTTCTTATTAGTAGCGAAAAGGTTTAGAGAGTAGTTTGAATGAAATCTAATATGTAAAACTGTTTGTATAACGTTTTAAAATTAATGTGAAAAACATCGAACCCGCCATGTTGTATTGAGGTTAGCCCATTGATATACCACTATGGTTAGTCACAGATTACATATTCAAAAGAAGAAGGTTTGTTTGTGTAGAATATTTTCAAAATGGTAAACGCAAGTAGGTACCTACTTAAGAACTTTACAATTTAGATATGTTTTGAAAAAAATAAATGTTTGGAATGAAATAAAATTTTCAAACGAATGTTTCTTTGTTTCATTGTTTAGAGATAGTAATAGTCGTCGCAAGATATTACTTTCGCTGTCAAATAAATTATGGCACTCAAACGACAAGCGAGAATTCATAACTTCATAACATTATTACTAAAAAAATAAATAATCCTTTGCAAGGCCGGGTACACACCAGCTAGTAATTAATAAAATGTTTACTACTACTTAATGTAACATTTGTTATCGAACAAAGTTAAAACGTAGTGATTATTCATTAAATGATTGAGAGATATTTTGTATAAACCACTCTTTAATAATTTCTTCAATAAATGTATGATTATTTTGTGGCATCATTAATAATAGAAATAAATAAGAAATTCTTCTATATATCCTCGTCATGATACACATAAAACTGTGTATCCTGTTTCGCTTAGCTTTGCTTCTGAAATATGTTGATATTTATATGTTAAATAGTGGTGTAAACAAAGAATTTCTTATTAATTTTGTCACTATATTATTAAATAAATATTTACTTGTATGCTTTATATCCTGATGAGGGAACCATTGGTTTTGAAAGATGTCGATATAAATTCATTAAATAGAGCTTTACAAAAAATATATTTCATTTATTTAACAGAAAAGGTTGCCAAAAAGTGATTTTTCCATAACAGGGTATTTTGCCAGTTTTTTTTTTTTAAATTAATATCAAAGAAAAAATTACAATGGTGATGCCATTTATATTTTATTTTAATGTTTATTAAAGTGATTTAGAATGTGCCACTTTTGGTATGCCGCCGAAACGACATGTTCGTTTATGATCGTGAATATGATCATTCATCACATCACGATGACCAACGTCGGTGACAGCTGTCTTACCAGCCAGTAGCGTTATGTACATCATTATGGCGTTTTAGCCAGTTCGACCCATTTCGGAATGCGCGTTTGAGATCGTTTTTATATTCAATCATTATGAATAAAAAAAATTAAATTATGTGATTGTCAGAATCAGAAATGTAAGCTTCAAATCTTTAACGGCACCCGTAAATTGTGAAAATAATATATTGAAGAAGTGATTATTCATTATTATGTTTCAATCTTTTAATTTTTGTTTTTATGTCTTTCGATTTCGAAACAAGCGCTACAACGCTACATATATAGGGCAGACGGGAAGGGCTTTCTCAATTAAATTCAAAGAACATATACGGTATTATAAAAATAAAAGCACTTCTTCAAAATTCGCAGAACATCTCTTAGTAAATAATTACGTCCCGCTCGACAACAACGCTCCTAAACCCTTACGCATAGAAAGAAAGGGTATTAGATTAAATTTACTTTAAAATTTAGAATTTACTAAACGAACGAATTATCCTAATATAACATTAATTAATAAAGTAAGGAAAATTATGTATTTTCCGCTTCTCATTATATAGACATTATCAAAACAACATAACGCATTTAAATAAATCAGCTAAGAAAACATTATCACTTAAATACGGGAAAACACATTATAAATGTAAAAACCTCGCAGAACAGACAATTTTAATTATTCGCGTACTAAATCGGTTTTACCGATAATAAATTATTATTTTAAAAAATACGTCCAATTTGGAATGGGGAGGGAGCGAATAAAATCATATAAATAAGTCGTCACAATGTGGATTAACCGCAGTTTGAAAATGGCCTTGAACCATAATAAAAACTAAGTATACTTGCAGAATTAATAATAACATTCTTTAATTTGATTTACATAAAAATAAAATAAAAAAATGGAGTTCTTCGAATTAAACACAAAAACAATTAATAAGCACTCCATCCCCACTTTCCAATATTCATCTAACTTGTTTATTTGCCTTATTATTCCTTAATAACATTAGTTTAGTTCTCATTTGCTTTGACGCAGGAGTGTTTTCTCGCAAATCTGTTGGTTTTAAATAGAGTAAGTAAGAGCTTGATGTTAACCTTATTAAGAGAAAACTTTACTCACCTTCAAAGAATTAAAACACATTACATTAACACAAGATCTAAGTGGTAAAAAAAAACTCGAACACTCCCCTCTTCATCATAAATCACGTAAGAGTAAAACATAAAGAATACGTAACTGGGAATACAGGATTACTTTTCACATTACCGTGTGAATGTGTTAAACTTTAATCCGAACTTAACAACGTGGTGTACATTTTATTTGTAATTCCCATGCTCGAAGTAATAAACTGACACGACATAAATGGCAAATATAAACGTACTAGACGTACGTTGACATCCAAAGGCATCGGATACACAAAGCCTCGGGAGCGTATCGTTTTGCTGGTGGGTTCTCATAAAACAAATACGTTAGACGGGTGGCAATGTACTCTAAGTAGTTGGATGTCGGCAAACAATATAGTTAGCACTCTGAGATGCCAAACCTTGTCCTATATGCCTTCCTGGTAGATGCAGGACCCTCTACATCCCAAAAATAAACCATTTTTATTTTTCGATATTAATACTCATTTGGCATTTTACCTTCGAGGCACGGTGATAAGATACTTCTTCGATGTAGACTCAGAAATTGTGGGTTCAACACCAAGGAAGGAACTTTATAGAGTTATTTTCACATGTTGAGTACCTTTATTAAGTTTATTTGCTCCTAATCCTGGACAAGAACATTGTCTTAGAATCTCTCCCAGGAGAAAACATTTAGAATCGAATCGCTTGTTGAAATAGCTTTAGCTTTTTTTAGCCTTAAACCTACCACTTACCATTCTTCTTCCTATTTTCTTTCATCTCCCCCTTCCTTCACTCATGCTACGGTTTCACTGGTTCTGGACTGTTTTTCGAATTACACGATAAAGAGTTATTTTGTATTAAATATTTAGTAAATAGCAGTTTGTACAAAATAACTTCAAAACATTAAATTAAAAATGTTACGTTTACAGATCCCGAAAAACAATATGGTGGAGCCATTCATAGCAAGAGCTTAATCGGTAAAAAATGTTTGCCGTGAGCAAAGCGCAAATTTCTTTTACAAATCTGAAAATACAATTTCATCCATTGCCGTTCTACGGATTATGTTGTTGAATAAAATTGTACCCACATAGGTAAATCGAATTACTGGTAAAGGCATATTCACATCTACCAGTACCGCACAATGTAGAACAGTACAGTGCAGGAACGGCATAGACGCGAGTACAGCTGTCAACTGAGCGTTAGCGTCCGCCACAACATGTTCGAGGATTTTATAATCCTATTCCCATAATTAGTATTTTTTTATAACCTAAATCCACTGACCAATCCAATCAATTTATCGTTTTCCATCTCTCGGTTTTAGCAAATATCTGCGTCGAATGACGCCAACTGATGAAGATGGTGGTGGTAACAGTGTGTGTTTATACTAATTGTGTAGACGTAGACGTTACAAACAGCCACCATCACGCTTACGTATGCTGTAATATGAATGTATTCATAGATAATGTATGCAAATAATGCTGTCGTATCTGTACTGTACTGTACTGTACTGTACTGTACTGTTCTGCACAGCATGTAGATATTGTTTTATGTGTGTGTGTTTTTTTTGTAATTAGATGCTACGCAAGAAATAACAAGTTATAGCGTTTACAACGTTATTATTTTAATTTTTAACTCTGCAACGAAACAGTGTCGATTAAATAATGCGATTGACATAATGATCTGTGAAAACGAATGATTTTCTCAAACAAAATAAATATTATTCAGAATATTTACAGTAGTAACGCACAGATAACACAGATGGGTTTGTAGATCCGTGCATATTTTAATTAAAATAAATACACATTGTTAATCCGACGTTAACATTGTACTACATCATGAATCATGAGATTAAAGAACAGTTAGGAAAAAAAACATTTTGAAACCAATTTTGCTTGAAATGGTTTATGCCATATTTGGTGACCAGTTTCGAATAACCAGGTCCAACCTCTATCTTCCTCATCTATTTCCCTTGCCCCACATTTCAGCCAATCCTCTCCCTACTTAAGTGACACCTTAATAACAGTTAATTTAACGTACAGATAGTAACAGTTAATACTTAAAATAATATTCGCGAAATAGAGAGCTCCAAATTTGAATACATTTTTAATGTGATCTCTTAATAAGACTGAGCTATAAAACTAACAACTAAATAAGCTAGGATTGTCTGTTTCAACAGATAGCTAGATCGTGAGCTAAATTTAAAATTTAACTCTCGGTTAAAGTAACTCGGATGTTAAATCGGACCACGCGCTGTTCCATGTATAATTTTACTAAAGTAATAGTTATTAGTGTAGCCAGTCTATAAAGCATTTACACCGACGGTTAATTTTGTTCTCAAGTGAAATACAAACAACTATTGTCAAAATATGCCGCAGGTTTTTGTTTGCGTCGTATTCGTATCTAAAAGATATTCTTATATGGCTGAATATATGAATGACGCTGACAGTTTTGTTTCTAAAAAAATATAATTTTCCTTCCAGTAACTGTAAAAACCCATTTAATTTGAAGCGTTTGCAAATTTAACGACATCTTTCGACATATGATATTAAACCAAAAATTCAGAATCGTCACAAATACATAAACATAATATATTATTATTTACGCCTTGTCGAAATGTTTTCGCTTTTCGCTGAATATTGGATGAGGAATTTGTCGTCACTATCATCATCTTCTATAATATTATTCATGAAATAAATCGTAAGCAACGTCGAAGTGAACAAATCCGTCAATAAAACCGTCAAATGTGTCAAAATCGCCGAGTAACTATCAGTTTCTGGAAAGTAAGAGCTAAAGTTAGAAGTGACGTAAAACAGGCAGTTAACTTTAGCGAGCCGTTTACATCTTAGTTTTACTATAGCATGCGTTGAAACAGACGGCCCTTAATAAAATGGGTGTAGATAATGAAGTCTTGCAGTATCATTAACCAGCACCGTTTTACCAGGAGAAGACAGCGGTCACAGGCTCCCCGGAATTCCGCAATATAAATGCATTACGCGGATAAGCGGGGCCTTTTGCAGCTCCTATCGCAGCCTCTTTACTGTTTAGTTAGATGCCACATACTGTGGGAATGTTAGTTGTATGGACTTTAGTAATAAGATAGTGTAGGGTACTGGAAACGTGGAAGTTTTCTCAACAGTTAGGCTTTACAACTTGCAATCTTATCGGGTAAGTTAGATAGTAAAATAACATGTCTGCAAGAAAAAAATAACTTATTAACCTTGAGATTTATCGTGTAAAACTTTTCACTGAGAATTTATTTTCTAAAAGCTAAAGCTACAGCTTTTCTAAAAAAAACAGGTAAGAAGTTCAGTACCTGCTTTGTGTTGTCTCTAGACATTATTATGCTACAATGTAACTAAAAATTAATATTAACATTTAATTAATTTATAATTAAGCGAAAAAACATTTCATTTATTTCGAATTAATCAAAAAAATATTTAATTCATTTATAATTAAACGAAAAAACATTAAATTAATTTATAATTAAGCGAAAGAACATTTAATTAATTTATAATGAATAAAACATAGCATAACATTTTTTTTTTGGGGATTCTAAATTTTTTTTTATATATGAATACCGCACAAGAGTCCCAACTGCACCCAACCGTCTGGAGCAAGTGAGACTATGGCATCCCCAATAGGGGAATGTTGTGAGGCTGAATGTATTGGGGAGGGGAAGAGGAAGTGGAGAAATACTTGGCTATTCAGATCTAGTCACCAAACACGGCTAAAGCCATTTCAAGCAACGTTTCAATTCTGAATGGTGGTCTTTCACCAAGCGATACTGAGAGTATCTTCCACTCTGGAACATGCGCAAATATACCATATATTATTATTAAATTAATTGATTATGAAACAGCAAAAATTAATTAAATGAAATTTACTTGCAAACGCCGGGATTTCAACTCGCGAACTTCGGATTCGTAGTCGAGAGCCTAACTTGTTGACCACTTATCTTTATTGCAATTTATTTTGAGATGTAATAAAGGTTTTAAGTTTTTTTAATTTTTTTTTATAAAAAACAATAATGCGTTTTGTTTACATTCCAAAAACGAAGCATTGCAAATGCTCTTAAATAAAATTATATCGCGTAACACAGCCTGATTTCATTCCGTCTTATTCATAAGAGAAATATTTTTAAAAAATACCAACATACCAGACAATGTCTGCCATATATGTAAGTACTAAGATCTACCATCAATATGAATATTCCATAAAATAAATGGAAATCACCGAACTTCATAACATCCATCACCTGAGAAACAGGGTGATTGTATATAAATGAATTTCCAATATCCGTTTATTTATCGTTGCGGAATTTCATTTAAAGCCAGAAACTGTGAAATGGAGTGCCGCAGACTCCGGCATTTTAAAAACACGGCTGTATTTTAGTTTTGCAACAACGCGCATGTTTCCCAATTGAATTCACGTTAACTGCTCCCGATAAATTCAAATAATAAAAACAGAGTTTTTGTGTGTTTACTGTAAGGGATTCTTTGAATAAAAATAATAATTCCTGGCTTTATTTCTTTCCCTTGTTTATTACCCATAAATGACTCTTATTACATCATTTCTAAATCACAATCATCTCCAACCTTCAAACCAATCTCAAACCTCCATCTAACCCCAATATTTTTTCCCACAAGACTTTGTTTTTCTTCCCTTAATTCATTTGTCAAATCGAATCCTTTGTTTTGGTTTATCACACAACTAAATGCTGAAAAAAATCTACCAACAAAGTAACCCATTGACATTACAATATGATACGGTCGACTTGTTAGTTAATATTGAGTGATGTTCAATTGGAATTGATTTTTAAGTAATACGGTTACCCTGCCAACCATATTTATCTATTGGAAGGGGTGGTATTTAACTGCAATATGCTTCATGTTTCTTTTAAAAAAATCTAACTATTGAAATAAAATTTTTGGGTCATATATGCTTTAATCGGAAAGTAGCTGAGTTGCAAGTGCGACGATTTTCCACAGAAGCGTCGTGGGTTCAATTCCTCTGCTAGCTAAGTCCTCCATCATCGCACAAGCAACATATTCGCTTAAAATTATGGTAGAAAGAGTTTTTCAAATATTGTCAGGTTTTTCATTACCCGGAAAGGTTTATCTTTCTTTAAACAAAAAGAGGAAATATCTTAAAACTCTTATATTTTTAGTGGAAACTCTCAAAAACCCCAATCTATTTGACCTAGCCATACCTAACCTAATCTAACCTGAGGCAACACCGAGGTAAACCAAATCTTACCTAATCAAACCCTACCTAACATATACACGATGAAATTACTTAGTTGATTTAGTATGATAAGTTGTTATTTATTTTAAAGGTATTTAGTAGAAATGAAAAGCGCTGTACTTTATAAATAGGAAAAACTAACGTAAATAATTAAAAACAGCATTTAAAGATATTTAAAATGCTCTTTTTAAAGATATCCGAATTAACGCGGATACTAAATTAATAATATTAAATTTAAAGTAAAAATACACCACATTCCATTTAAACTCTCATATTGATACAGTGTTGATATACTCTCTTATATCCCGACCGCGCACCGTGGTACGGTGAGTAAAATTCCGCATCCTTCTTGCTCACTACCGCACCACCGGGGAAGTTGTCAATGAAGGCAGCATACTTACAATGTATATATATACGTAGTAACTATTTTTTTGCTGATTTTTCGGCATATTTATTTTTTCTCTTGCGTTCGATAATACTCATGTATTATAACTATTTTATCTAATACATCAATGTATTGCTGAGGAATACCTACATTATGATAATTAAAACATACTAGCTGATGTGTACACGACCTTGTTTGTGATTTTTTTTAAAAATAAAGTTATGAAGTTGTGAATTGTTGCTTGTTGTTTGGGTGCCATAATTGATTTGACAGTGAAAGTAATGCCTTGTGACCATTATTACTATCTTTAAACAAAGAAACAAAGAAACAAGAAACAAAGAAACAAATAAACAAAGAAACAAAGAAACGAAGAAACAAAGAAACAAAGAAACAAAGAAACAAAGAAACAAAGAAACAAAGAAACAAAGAAACAAAGAAACAAAGAAACAAATAAACATTCCTTGAAACAATAAAATTCATTACAAACATTTATTTTTTAAAGTATATCTAAATAATAGTTCTTAAGTAGGTAAAAACTTGTGTTTTCCACTTTAAAAGTATTCTACCTAAATCACTAATAAGAACAAACTGTGCTGTATTTTCAGCAAAACCGATCCAGTAATTTTCGAGAAAATCGAAGACAGACAGACAGAGAAACATTCATTTTTTATGTATTAAAGAAGATTTAAAATATTCCATTTAAAGAGCAAACTATCCAAATTAACGTGGGTAGTAAGTTAATAATGTTAAACATGAAGTACAAAAATATCGCATTCCTTTAAAAACTCTCATATTCCTTTTTTTAATACTGCTCTTTGCTCTCATTGATAAACTAAAATGAGCACAAAGCGGCGTCTACAAAGAAAATAAATATTTATACTCTACCCTCGCAAATAATGAAAATCAAATACATAATGCGGGAATTCGATGTTTTTTTGTCGAAAATAATCAGGGAAAAATAACTATAACCATATTGACAACTTTTATTTTTATTTTTTTACGAAAAAAAAATCTATAACGATTTATAATGTGCATTTTAAGATTTGCCGCCATGTTCGTTTTTGCTCGTGAATATCGCGTTAGTGACGTCATGCCGGCCAACGTCGGTGACAGGCCTCTTGCCAGCCAGTAGCGTTTTCTACATCATAATGACGTTGTAGCCAGTTCGAACCGTTTCGGAATGTGCGCCATTAGATCGTTTTTTTTAAATTAGTATTTACGAATTAATATATTAAAATTACCCATTTTTAGAACGATGATCAGAATCAAAAAAATAAACCATATACCTTCCATACATTTTAACGGTTACCATAGTTTGTGAAAATTTCCCATTGTATGCAAATTAATTTGCCGACATTGTTTGGAGTATTTTATTGACGGCGTGTAAATATTTACGCACATGCATAATAAAAGTGAAGCACCGCCCGCTTTACTGTCAGCGTAATATATGCAGGAAACAGTTGGCCGTAATATTTTATGCTTAGGCCCGCAGTCTATGTACATATTTAAAGTGCGGGTTTAATTTTCGCCTCGTTGCGGGGCTGGCGCTATCTGGTGACGCCACTGCGCAATGCATACGTGTGGCTGAAACAAAAATAGTAAAAACTTTGCGATCGAAAGCAGAAGTGGGCTCTTTGTTGTAGGAAATTGACTACGCCCATGACCATTCATTTAAATACATTAAATGCTGTGTACTAATAGTAATAATGTATTGATTAAACGTGGATTTAATAGATTGTCCGCGTGTGAGTGAGAACAATCCTTTTATAAAAACTCTGTCAGAAGACACTAAAGAGATACAAAATAGATGAGTAATACAAAGTAAATATAAAAGACAGACAACATAAAAAAATAAAAGAAGATAAAACAAGCTAGCAGAAGAGATTACAAGAAAATAGAAGAAGATAATACAAGCAATTGGAAGATATTACTAGAAAATAGCAGAAGATAATACAAGCAAGTAGAAGGGATTACAAAATAATAGCAGCCGATAATACAAGCAAGCGGAAGAGATTACTAGAAAATAGCAGACGATAATACAAGCAAGCAAAAGAGATTACAAGAAAACAGCAGAAATTAATACAAGCAAGCAGAAGAGATTACTAGAAAATAGAATACATCAAAGAAATATTGCAACCTATTAAAATTGCTACATTTTGTATCTACGTTGTATCACATGTAGGCAGTAGGCTACCACACGAACTATTACATACATAAGAACTTACTGAAAACTTGGAAGACAAAACTCAAAACTCCTTTCTTCAGAAATTCCGTAAAAGAAATGAAAATCTTATTTCGAAAATACATAAGATTGATTACAGAGTATTATCAATCTTACACTACTGTATCAATTTGTATCTTTTCTTTCTAAAACTTATCATTTTCATATTAATTTATATTTGTCCCACATAATAAGTCTATGTGGAATTACTACCATTTTATTGGAAGTTTTAATAACATATATATTCTAGTATTATGTTTTAGACCTTGAAAGCGCCCTTGAGGTGACATTCTACAAATAAAACGATTTTATTAAAACAAATTCATATAATATGAAGAAGAATAAAAATGTTTTATAATTCTTCACTTGCTTCTTGCTTCTTGCTTCGACCATTTATAAAGAAATGGCACATGAGTTTCTAAGGTTGATCCTGAAAGGGCGTTTGATAAAAAAAACATCAGTAATAGCGTGGAGATAAGGAAGAAAATGGATCAACAAGAGTGGACAAGCATGACAGCGGAGGTGTTACCTAAGTGCCGTAGATAACAGGAGCTTGACAGAAATTCAAATCGCCGGAAAAGTATAACTAAGGTTTTAGGATGCTGTTTTTATAAATTATTATTTTATTTGCTTTATGCTAAGAAGCTTGAGTGCTAAGAAATAACATGGGGAAGATTTATTTCAATATGGCACCCAGATTTACCACTCTTTGTTAAATTAGTGCATTTTTTGGTAGCTATGTGACACGGGCGTGTGCTTCATAGATCTTCCGAGAGACTTCATTATACTCGCAGACGTATATGGTTAATGTAGCTATTTAGCAATGCACTCAAAGAACTGTTTACCCATGACAAGATACTTTGTGTAAGAAGATTTGTACGTAAGGTTTGTGGAATTGCATCTTTTCGGTCACTATTTTTTCACAACTTTTCAAGATGGTTACATAACTTAATTCATGTGTTTTAGGTGACCTCACCTTAACAAATTTAAAGATGGTGATTACTAATTTTTATGAAAGTAAGTCGTGCCGCACTTCCTCTTCCTTTTAGCAGTTTCAGACAGTCTTATAGCATTCATCATCAGGTCAGATGTTGACTAAAGGAGAAGGGAGTGCCACACGACTTATTACCACAAACATCAATAATCACAGTAGATAGTTAAAAATGTCATATATACATGGGTACAAATACGCCCTCGTGGTTATATTTCAAGGAAAATACGCTGTATAAATAAACAATGTTTATTATACAGCATAAGGTAAAAATTTAAAATACGTTAGTGCACTTTATAACCTTTCTACTACGCTCGACCGCATACCGTGATATGGCGAGTGAAACCTCGTACCCCTCTGGCTCACCACCGCACCACTGCGCAAGTTATCAACCCACACAGACATACGTATATGATAACGATAACGATAACGAATACTTACACGTTTTAACTATTTTTTTCCAATACATGATTATATTGCTGAGCAACACCTAAAATATGAACTCTGCGTTTAGTACCTATAGATATTTATAAAGATCTTGAAATAATTAGAGACAATACATCAAATCAGATGACAGCACCTTCAAGAAAGCATGTTTGAAATGGTTTTGTGGTCATTTTTTAAAGTTAGATAAATAACATGTAGATTAGAACATTCTCTTTTAAATATTCAGTACCAATTCATCAATGGGGGCATCAACGTCAATCAAGTATCAATTAAAACAATGTCCAATAATGCCACGCGCTACAAACTAAAATTTGAGAAATAAGTAATATGTTGGCCAAATTTTAACTAGCACAATTTCGCGGTTCGGCGGTTACCAAACATAACAGGGAAAATTCTGTCGCATTACTATTTTACTTAGTTGGGAGTCAACAGCGCTGCTGACTCTCATTGTTGGTAAGTGTGGCACAAACAAACCCGTCGCGTCGCTCTGTTGTTAAATCGTGAGAAAATATTTATACAAACTAGAGACGTGGAAAATGCCAACACTTCTCTATTTCTCTCCTTTCTCTTTCAATGGAAATAATCATTGTATATGTACTGAAAATATTTCTTGGAGCAGTAAGAAAATTAAAAATGCAAAAGTAGTGAATGCAGGGGCGTGTGATTTCTGTTGAAACACGATATATATTTTTTTTAGAATATGCTGATTACACAAAGGCAAGAAGAAAATCAAACGACTTTATCGTCCTAGGATTTTTGAGTATGTTTTTAATTTAATTATTATGTATTAAAAAAATATACATAAATACATAAAAAAAATTTCAAAATAATTTGTCACAGCCAATCCAACCCCGACCGACTGCTTGGAAGGCAGCCATTCTGACCATTACACCACCAACTATTGTAAAAATGGCGGCACAAATTAGTTATCTGTACTTAAAATAAGATTTGTGGATTTTTGCATTAGAATGTTATATACATCACATCGCATCCGAAAATATAATGTTTAACACCATCAAGAAAATGAAGAAAATTCCAATATCTTGGTCATATTAAGAGGAACGAAAAATACAAGATTAGTCAACTGATAATCCAGGGGAAGAATGTTGCAAGACGTGACAGAGAAAGACGCCGCATTTCGTGGCTTCAAAATTTCCGTGACTGGTACGAATGAAGTTCCGATAAGTTGATCCGGGATGCAGCCTGCAAGGTGAAGATTGCCCAATGACAAGTAACCATCAATAGGAGGAGGCACCAGATGATGAAAAATAATTTTAAAAAAAATTGTTTTGCTTTGGACATGACAGCCCGTGTAGTTGATTTATAGGAAGCTCTGGGAAGCATTGTCGTGGATTCAAAACACTTAAAAATTTAAGAATGCTCCATTTCCTTTGAATTGAGAATATACATATGGATCCCTAAAATACCCTTCACAGTAAGGGTAACGAATTTAAAAGTTTTTCAATGGTACTACATATTACACTACCGAAACGAAGGGATTAACACACTAACCCCAAATGACAGGTTTATGCGATACCTGAGTTGTTTTTTACATCACGTCCTGTATAATTTTAGAAAAACTATTCTGAAAATTTTATTCTGGTCCTATTTTTTAAGATATTAAATAATGTCTATGGAATTTCGATAAAATTATACCTCCCGGGCGTACTGTTTTATTTTTTATTTTTAATCCTCGCTATAAACAAGGCGCGAGTGCGGTCTTAAAAGGTGCATTTTTCCGGAGAGAGCTACAATAATATCTTTGGAGCTTGGGAATAACACGATGAGTGCAAAAAGGTATGTTAATATGTTAGGATCTTTTGAAATGTTATGCTCAAAGTAACCGCCACGATTGTTTACACATCATCATATAATCATGGTGTTTTCAAATTAAACATACGTCAGGATTTTACCTATAAAAAATAAAAGCACCAGTAACCGTATTACCTTTAAGAGAAAATAACAAAAAATGCAGTTAGCAGGTTATTCAGAAAGGCCACCAATGCATATTGGAATTGAACTCGATTTCGTATGTATTATCTCTTTTACGATTGAGCATTAATAATAATAAATGGATTATTTCTATAGCGCCTCTTTCGTGAGAAAATCACCGCAAGGGCGCTTACTTATTACTCAGTCATTGACTGTTTGAGCGAAAATGGGCGATGTCCCGTTAAAACGGTAGGTAATAACTAATATCCGAGTGTTATTGGAAAAGACAAAAGGAATATTAAGAGACACGGTCGTTTCGCGATTTTATGGGGATCCTAGTGACTCCCCCCCTTTTTAGATCGTACGTAATTTTTGGGTAGTGTTATGAAGCGAGTCCCTAACAACTAAAGTTGACAAACCGCAGACCAGGAATTAACCATAAATAAACATGAGTTGTCTATGGCCGCTTGGGAGGGAGTTGGAAGGACAGGGGAGAGCATTCTTGTCTGGAGAGCCGACCTGTCCGCTGCCTACCTGTCGCCAGCCCCTGCATTCAACAACGGGTTCCGTTCCAATTTACTTAGTTATTTATTTCCCTTTTGCTTTTAGATAAAACTGAAATCATTTAAACTCATTCAAATTCATTATATCCTTTAATAACCTGAAGGCGTCCACAGAAAGGTTAAAGCTTTTCCTAGAGCCTTTAAATTCAGCTATCAAATATAGGCCTGACTGCAGGTATTTTGGTAAATAGCAAAAGAGAGTTGTTTTTATTTTGAATTCCCTATTTCTGTTTGTATGTATCTATTTATCTATCTATCTATCTATTTATATGTATTTGTTTTTATTAATGGTAACTAAGCGGTAATTTCGAAAATCGCCCATCAACGAACTGACAACACGATTAAAAGACGGAGGTATCACTTTTTCGTATACATCCATCTACCCTGAGAAGAGCTAGTCGGGGATATTTTATATATTAGATCTATTGATGAACTTTACTAAGATTGCCAATAAAAATGTGCTTACGTAACGGAACGAGAGGTTCTGTGTTGTGACAGTAGGTAAAGGTTAAAAGAAGAAAAAATTCCAATACCTTACAATAACTGACGATCTAGGGGAAGACTTAGATGAAGGATGGAAGATGTAGGGAATGAAGATGCCACATCTCACGACTTCAAATTATTAGATTCGCTGTGGGCTGCAGCTCTCAGGGTGAAGATTTTGCTAATTATGGCAAAACAAATAAGAAAAAAATAATATATTTGCGAGTGGATAGTAATTTCAGACAACAGTAAGAAGGCAACATTCGAAATCAAAACGTGCATAAAATGGCAATAAATATTTTTATTGTCTTGATCTGAACACATGGATTTGGCCTTTAACTGCGGGCAAATGGAGAGTCTCGTGCGGGTGAATACAATAAGAAATAAAATACGTGATCGAAAATCTTAATAAGAATTTGTGGCCAGACATCAGAACGCTTGCTTTTATGTTACTCTTAGGGCCGATTTAATAACCATCCGTTCATAACGTTTGATACAATTTTAAATAATATTTGGTCTACCGTCCGATTTCGCCGTTTTATAAACGTTCGTCAGATTACCGGTCGTTTGGCAGCTGTCAGTTGTTGCACGACGATCGCTTATTTGAAACCGTATACTATGTTAATTAAAAAGAGAATACATAATTTGCATTTGTGAAATTGATTCCATATCAAGCAGTGAAAGTGATGACAAGGAAATTATTATTATTTATGCTCCATCCTTTAACGAAACGGTTCGTTACGTAACAGAAATTTGGTAGTTCGTTTATAAAATTGCTGATATAGTGCAGGCACAAAAGTATGACTGAAGTCACTGTACCATAGATACCAACTTTTCGTGTAATCTTTAAATGTGAAAATTTTCTTCAAGTTTTACGATAAAAATACGTATTTTCAATAGCAAATCTTTCTGCATTATATTACACCAATACGAGGAGTAACGAGTTTTCAACGAGCAATCTTCAAAATTAATAAAATATTACTCTTTTAAAGAAATGACATGAAGCTTAAAAAAATAAGAAAAAAAAACTGCTAAAAATACAAGAGGGACAGTAGAAAAATGGGTTTATTTTTTTTAACGTACGACAGGATACCGTTTTCACGGTATCATTCAAAGAGAGACTCTCATTGCAAGAGACTGCTATACAAATACAGTCAACTCTCTCCAACGAATTGGAATTGTCAAACAACAGTTGGAAAAACATTAATCTCACCAACCTTATAGCATCGTAATGTATCAAAAATAATACCTTTCTAAAAACTACTTCCTATTTTTCGAAAATAAATGAAGAAAACTAATATCTACCATAAATAAAACTAATTTGCTAATGTTAAGTTTAACAATCGCTGTCAATATAAGATAATAAACTTTGTGTGCTTTTGTTACATGGACGTACGTATAAATTATTCTTCTTGTTTGAGTTCATTCCCCTCTGAGTGGTTAGCTATAATTGTCTTCTCCCAGAAAATTGTCCCATAATGATTCTCGGTAAGTACCTATCCACTCTTCCTAAAACAATTTCGCTGGCTTTTATATCTTCATCTCCGTCTTCTGCTACTGTGGTGAAGTCTAGAGGGCCATAAAATTATTTAAATTTAGGAAAATTATTCGTCCGAAAAGATTTCAATAAGTTTGTGTATTGTAATTTACATGTCAATTGCGTGTATTCTAAGTACGAATAGCAGATAATCTGTTTGTATGTTCCGAAGTAGCAAAATCTATTTTGAGCAATGTTTTCGAGTCAGAAATTTCTTTGAAAAACGAACATATTCTCACAACTTTATTCCAATCGTGAGCTATGGAGCATTGAAATATCGTAATAACTGTAAAAACAATTTAATAATAATAATAATAATAATAATAATGTTTTATTTCAGCAGAACAAAGCGGTGAGTGCAATACTCTGTCTGCCATATAAAAAGAATACATTTTAAGAATAGAAAATTACACATTGCAGAAATATAATATAAAAACAAAAAATAAAAAATAAAAAAATTAAATTAAAATAACATATTTCACTTATGCTACAATGGCCTGAGGGAAATTCTCCATCTACGATGTAGGGGCGCGCCATGCCACTGGGCGACGGCCTGGACAAGCGTGTTTTCCGATCTCCGGTAGCGCTGACTCGTCCCGGCTATTCTGTGGCGCATCAAAGCAGCGAACCCATGCACCCTTCCCTCTGCGAACATCTGCGAGGCGCTGCATCTCCAAGGGAGGCCGAACAGCGCCCTGTAAGCATGGTTATATTGCACTCGGAGTGTGTCCATGACGCCTTGTGTGTATCTAGTCCATAGTTCGAGTTAATTTGACATTACGTCGCGTTGTTTGTCTCATATTTGGAAAATATATATTACACGAAATAGCGTCACATTACTTAGTAAAATCCGTGACGTGAAGTTGTTCATTTTTTCATGAACGCCGTCTTTTAGCATTATTTTTGTTTTAGTTATCATAAAAAGTTCATATTCGTATGATAAATTAAACAAAAAATATTTATATTTCATAATTTAACAGATAACAACAAAAAAAAAACTCTAATCCGTACTACCTTTAATTTAAAAAAAAAGATCATTCTGTTTGGGTGGGTATTTTTTTTGTATGAAAGAGGCAGCGCAGCCTTTCCTCTTAACTTTGTACTAAAACTTATAAATGAATAATTTTTTTTTTAAAAAGGCATCAGGCATGGAAAGCTCGGTAGTAAAGTCAGTGATTACTGATTAATAAAATTGCGATAAAATATTTTTTCCTTGATAACACACAACTTTTTCTAAAGAAATATTTTTTGCATTTATTAAACGTTTGCGAAGTTAAAATAAGCATCAGAAATACGAAAAAAAATACATGGTCACTCACGCTTCCCCGATATTTTATTTAACTTTTATCAATTTTTTAAGATCAAAATCCACGGTTCAAAGAATCGTACGTCAATGGCATATTCTGCTCTCTCAACATATATTTAATAGGAAGCTTATTATTTTTACAAATTTAATGTCGTACCCTTTTCAGATAAAATCTTGTTGAAGTGAACTAAAGTTTAATTGGTTTTTGTATCGGAAGTTGAATCTTCAGACAGCCACGTACGATTATTCCACACGTGTCGATTCATATTACGTATTATGATTATGTGGAAAGAGCGGGATCTCTTCCGTGACCACGCGTATTAATGAGAACCCATCCCACCGATTCTTTATGCAAAGCTTGTCACATTTAGGAACAAACTTTAAGCACATGGCTTCAGGAAACGTAACACTATTTATCAAAACCAAGCTTTGCTACATAATAACTCAAGACACTTATTTTAATTGAACAAATCGAGGTTGGGTTCAAAAAACCCTTTTTCATACGCACTCCTTTTGTAAGAAAGAATATTTTGGACATTTTCATACACGGCCTAATCATTATACGAAGTTTTGGCGTATTTGGGAATAAGTTTCTAACTTGACTTTTAAAAACGTAACACCGTTCATCAAAATCTTACTATGGTAAAGAATTAAAAAAAAAACTAGGTATATTTCCCGTTAACTGATAAAATTTCTAATTATTCCTTAATCACCTTCTCATTTTACGTTTTGTCTATTTCGGTATAAGATGATAACCCATTTTTGTACATATCGTCCGTTTCGTTCTTTCTGTTACTTTGTAATAATTTAAATATAATCCATTGCTCTCTCGTTGTTATTTTATTATATTGTTTTATTGTGTCTCCCTCTAGATGTATATATTCGAATAGACTGTATTTTTTTTTAAACCCTGATGAAGCTTAGATTAAGCAAAATCGGTCGGTTGTAAAAATAAAAATAAATTTCGACCTAATTAGTGAGATTCGAATCTAATTAACCGGGGGTTAATAATTTATTGGAATTATTACCCCCCCATTTGGATTTTACATGGACTAGTAGGTAACACTACATAAGTAAAAAAAGATATTTATAACTTGTAGTAGTATCATAAGTGCAGTCTTTTCATTTTAACATTGAGATTAAAAGCCCATCCTTTACATAGCAATGTTAAAAAAATTCACAACTAACAAAAATACTGGTTATAATACAAAGAATCTGAAGCATGAAATTACTGCATTGACCATGAAAACTTATAATATTAAAAGTCTGTAGATGCAAGTAAATATTAACTAACTAACTAAACATCACGCCGTTTTTCTGTAGGACATAAAGGACGGACCGCCAAACAACTCGATCTTGGCATCCACTTCTTGTTTCATTCACATTCATAAATCTACTAATACATTCTCTTCTATTTTTCCGACTTCTGACATGGCCCGACTCAAGTATTTGATTCACTTGATCATGCCATGTCATGCCTTGGGCATTTCCCGCTGTTCCATTCATATTGGCGTCATATATTCTTCTTACACTCCTTTCTTGGGTTAATTCGCTCTACATGCCTAAACCATCTAAGTGTCCCTTTCTTGACCTATATAATATACATTAAGTTGAAGATATCGAAGTGTGGGTTACATGATACTTACCGTCTAACTGTAATTTGGTAGAGTCATGAATAAGTACGTTTTTTATGGCGTCAGTGCTTATTGTTTGAAGTTTGTTGTATTTTGTAAGAAACTTCAAACATTAACTAAAATCAAACATTTCTACAAATAAACTAATAAAACAAGTAATCTAACCTAACCTTTTTTGTAATAAGCACTCTTTCCGTAGGCAGGTTCAACATGGTACATATGATTTGAGATTTTCTTGGCCAAAAGTATTATTGTGATTGATTTTCGGAGCATTATGAAGTGTTGCACTTCCTCTTCTTTTAGCCAAGGTTTCGGACAGCCTTACAGTATTCATCATCCATCATCTGCCCTAATGATTGATATTGTACGGCTGTCCGAAACGTTAGAGGAACGCTAACGGAAGAGGAAGTCCAACGTGGCATAATGCCCCAAAAAACAATCACAACAGGTTAAACATGATAGAGTCTTGCGAATAATATACTTAATGTTTTTCACAATGAACTCGGTTCACTAAAATAAGTTTTCGACATGAGGAACAAATTACTGAATTCGCCTCTGAAAACATAACACCATTTATCAAAATCAAGCAAAACATCCATGCTAATTTGAACAAATCGAGGTTGAAAAACCTTTTTTTTTAATTGGGCACTCTATTTGTACGCCTTATTTTTATAGGGTTTTGGCCGCACTTTGCATGGAGCTAAGTGATTGAGTATTTTAAAAAGATTTTATGTTTTTACGCCAGTGTTTTTTTCCATCTTAATCGTATTTTGAAGCATGAATTACGTATATTTGTTTACTATAGAAGATCTGTTTTCCCTTAATTTACAAAACTTGTAAATTACTATAGATGAGAAAGGAACGAGAATAAACACCCTGATAAAACACCACATTTTGATTTAGAAAAATTATATTGCTAAATAAACTAATTATTTGTGTCTACAGGACAATATTTCCATTGCTTTCCATTATTAAAATTAATATTGAAACAATATTAATTATCAAGTTTTACGTATTAGAAAACAACACAAAAGAGTAATTGGCAATTGTAATTTTAGAGATAGCGAGCAATTTCGGTGTCAAAATTAGCATTCTAAAATTGCCGGTGTCTGTTGCAACATGAAACTTTTGTATTTTGTTTTTTACTTCAATCACATACAGACTACTTATTTGAGATCTGAGAAAACGCATATGAAACAATCATAAATGAATTACAGGTTATACAAAGCAAGGTAATCAAAAATCTATTTATCTTTAATTCTAGAAAAGTCACCAAAAATATAGGAGGAAACAAAACTACTAACAATATTAAAGTTACACGAACATATATGTCTCTAAATACATAAAATAAATAATAAACTTATACATACGAACAGAGAATTTATTAAAACGTCACAAGTACACACACATTTCACACGACAATATGATAACATCTATTCACACACCATACATACACTATATGGTAAGCAATCCATTAGCTGCCCGGGGGGGGGGCGGGGGGACAGTTGCCTTTCAGATGAAATTTAAAAAAGAAAGAAGTCGAGGTACATTTAAAAATAAATGGGTATTCCTAAAATTAACTGAAAAATATAATTAACGTATATAAAATTGTAATGTGCCTATTTAGGTAATTATTAGGAGACCCTGAAGGAAATAATTTCCCTCGAGGCCTATATCATCTTTGGGGATTCTGTGTGAAGGGTCTTTTAGATAATAGGAAGGAGTGAACTTGGGTCTTGAAGAGACACCCATGTAGTAGGATGGAGGAAATACAGAGGCCGGCAGATCATTCTACAGCCGGGCTTTTGAACATAAGAACGAGTCGTTGAAGCGACCCGTCCTCTTGTGACAAATGTCAACCGTGTGCAAAAGTTAGGCGCGCGTTTTGCGTGTTTCCCGACTATGCACCGGTGCCGAAGGGATCAATGACGCTAGTTCCTCAGAGAAAAAAGTGGGTGAAAATTCAATTCTCCCTTTTCTGGATTTTTTTATTATTGTGTATTTTTTTAAGTGTATAATTGGATAATTAATCCTGTGGCAGTATTTAAGGCCAATCCGAGTTTCTCCGATCTTTCATAAAAACATTTTTCTGTATTTGCTAAAACACGCACAAAAAATTTAAAAACTCTCCGGGTGCATCTATTAATTATTGTTTCCAGCATTTGAGGAAAAATTCACAATAAGACGAATTTAACGTTTAAGGTTAAATGAAACGTGATATACCTCACAGATGGCGCTAAGTCAATTTAGAAAAAAAAACACTTTCAGCACTCAACGCTTTTAAATATTGTAATGAATTGTTTGTTGGCGGCCGTACAAACGGAATATGAAATGGAATAAATTGTTTTTGTACGTTTAAAGCTAAAGTACCCCGAGAAACTTATTAAAACACTGTATATGTTAATTTTACAATAACATATTGTCCAATTTATGTTTTTATAACTTATTGAAGTTTGTAAACCTCATTGTAATATTTAATCATTGAAGAAGATAAACACATCCCAAAATGAACCACGAATCCGAAAAAACAACAGAAATTAAAAAGATTTCAGTCGCATCAATAAGTTATGAAAAAATAAATTGTATATTTCTTTCCAGACTTGTAAAATAAGTCAATAGATGTCTCATATAAATAAAATCGGGTAGGTATATCCGAGACTCTGTTCCGATTGCAATTGAGTTCGGGATGAAACTTTGCAATCATCATAAGGATAGCAGCCAATAATATGGGATTTATAAAAATGGAGGATAATATTAACAAGTCTTGAACTTGAAGTATGATATCGGTGTAAATGGCGTAAATTGAACTGGTCTCATTAGTTTAGTTGGTTAAGCGGTTACCCCGGATAGGTAGAGGTCCTGGGTTCGAGTCCCAGATGCGACTGAAATCTTTTTAATTTCTGTTGTTTTTTCGGTTTCGTGGTTCATTTTGGGATGTGTTAATATTATCTTCTTCGATGATTAAATAATATATTGTATTTTTATTTGACTAACCTGAGCTTAAAATCTGTTATAATAATGTATTCACTTCCATATTCAATGCATACTATTCATTTAGCCTTAACATTATTTATAATTTACATAGACACGTAACATTTTTCTAAAAAAATAAGAAAAGAAAACAATACTCGTACATCTAATAATATTATATTTGAATGCGGTGGTGTTTGGACATTGGTGCAAAATTGTATCTTCACATGTAACATGTTTCGATCCAACTAGCCGTTATGATCGTTGACATAATATTATCAGGTGATCATGGTGTTTTCATAGTAAATAAAGATGACAGGATTTTTCTAATCGTACGTATATACATCAGTAATCGTATTTTTTCACTTAAAAGGAAATAACAAAAAAAAATCAGCGATCAAATCATGGTCAAACACTACAGAATGTTATTATACACAACACTCCCTTTTTTACAAATCAATTCATTTCATAGCTGTGACCATTTCGGTTCTTCTTGGCTAGGGCGTCGGGTTCTCAACAGTTATCTCAGTTTTTATCCGGCGCGAGCTTACATCAAAGCACAAGCTAATTTAATTTTTTTTTTTTTTTTTTACAGTAACTCCATACAGGAGACCAAGGAGGAAACAATTTCCCTCAAGGCCTATATCATCTTTGGGGATGCTGTGTGGAGGATCTTTTAGAGGATAGGAAGGAGTGAACTTGGGTCTTGAAGAGACCCATGTTATAGGATGGAGGAAACACAGAGGCCGCAGATCATTCCACAGCCGAGCTGTTGAACACAAGAACGAGTCGTAGAAGCGACCCGTTCTCATGTGACAAATGTCAACCGTGTGCAAATGTTGGGCGCGCGTTTGGCGTGTTCCCCGACTATGCACCGGTGCCGAAGGGATCAATGACGCTAGTTCCTCGGAGCATCTTCCATTAAAATACCGGTAGAACAAGGACAGCATTCCCACCCGACGTCTGTGCTCCAAAGATTGCAACCCATTTGTTAAGATAGGCGAATCTATCAAACGGACCGCCCGTTTCTGCACAGAGTCAAGGTTTTTTTTCAGATATTTTGGGACTCCCGACCAGAGGTGGCTGCCAAATTCTACAATGGGGCGCACTTGCGATTTGTACAGGGTCAGCAGTTGTGTACTATTAAAGTATCTGCGGGCTCTGTACAATACGCCCAGCTTCTGAGAAAATTGATAAAGTTAATTCATTTCTCTGTTTTGGAAATACTTCTGAGAAAATTGATAAAGTTAATTCATTTCTCTGTTTTGGAAATACAGTTTTTACTAGATTGTGTACTATTATGATGCGAAAAGCATTATTTAACGATATACAATATTAATACAAAAGTTTAATTAAAGATTTTTAACCGAATGGTCACCCTCCCAAACCTTCATGACCTGCACAAAATGTTCCAAATTAAGGAAGATAACCAGATCAAAATATCACCCACGGATTCTGGAACAAGGGTCATTAAACTTGTAACGTTTCTAACAAGAACAAAGAAGTCCAGCGCTAGTTTCCCGCTGCCAGTGTTAAAAGTCTGATTCTGAAAAGTGCACAACTTGTTTGGTAAATAAAGTTGATTTTAAAGACAAACTTTTCTGTTTGTTGAAATACTTATTGTTTCACAACTGTGAAATTATTTGATATTTTCATCTCTGTAGTATTAGTTATCTACTCATTTCGTCACGTACACACCATTGCAAAAATATGTAAATGATGAATTGTAATAATTTTTGAATGGATATAATTATTCGTAATTGTTCTTCTAACCACCTCATTTCTCTCAAACATTTCGCATTAAACTCGATGATCCGTCAGCTAATTACTATCCCTTTATCAAATTTTACCTTTCTATTCTATTCTATCTAAAACAAAAACAAAAACAAATTGCAATAATTAACCGTTATACAAAAATTAGTTAATAATACATAAATAAAAAATTTAAAAATCACCAAATTAATTTATATTGAATTTCTTATACAGAAATAATTATATGCAATATTTGCAATAAAAACAGAGAGATTTACAAATTTTTAAGGTGAGCAGAACAAAAAAATCAAGCAGTGGTGAAGATCGCGTTAATGAGGAGACATTCTTTCAAGAATCAATATATTTTCCCTGTTTGAACCATGGACGTATAAAATAGTAAATAAATAAATAATCAATTGTCAAATATTTCTATATCGGAGAAGATTTGGTTAAGGTGTAATATACTTCTCCCCACCGGGAGAATCATTGGCAGGTTGGTCCAACAGGAAGGAAGATAGAATAATCCACTATGACGCTTTAACATCTCCACTAATAATAATCAAACAACTAGTAATAAGCAACTTTATCAATGGTGTAGAATCTTGTGTATCAATAATTTTTCTGTACAAAGTATTAAAAACCCTCCATCAAATATTAAGCATTTCCAGCATTTTACACAGACAATGGAATAGGTGGCAAATTTTGTAATTAAAGGTAAAGAACAGTTTTAGTCACTCTGGTATTTATTAATTGATAAACTAAAGTTCTTAAAAACTTAAGACAAGATTTTTGTGCATGGCGCAAAGGGTAACAATTATTTTTATAAACAATAATTATTAGCCTGAAACACTCATCCAAATTGAAAAAAACTTTTCCGAGCAAAGATAAATGTCGCCGACAGGACTCGAACCTGCACCCTTCTGATGTCCGGTCAGATGCTCTACCGTTGAGCTACGTCGGCTTATCGCAAATCCGCCAAGTTAATCAATATATACTAGTGTTTCATTCAATAATTACTGTTTTATTATATTTTCACCTGTAAACAACCAACTTTATTAGTATGAGAAAGGCTTGTAATGGCTAAATCCCTCAAATAGATGGCGTCGAGACAAATTATGTCTACATTTTATTGGTGAAAATTACTTTAGTTTATCAATTAATAAATATTTGACAAGTCAAAGCAATTTTCACCAATAAAATGTAGTGTATAAAATGAATAGTAATTGGTTCTCTGGAATTTGACAACCACCTCATTGAAACAGATCATATGCACTATTAAAAATAATACAGGCATTAGTTTGCTGCGTAAAAATAGGATAGGTGTTGGAATAGATAATTTAGATCCATTAGAGATAAGGAAAGCCAAAAACACTAATAGTACAGTCATTAGCAATTAAATCAATTTAAATAAAAGCTTGATACTAAAAACGTCCCCAGTTGATAAAGAACACTCCCTTCCCATTCCTTTACTCCCCGCCCCTCGCCTAGTGCTCCGGTCTGTATTTTGTCTCACCCTGTAATAAATGTATAAATTAACTACTGTAACCCATGTATAACAGACAAAGTCCAGTATTATGGTATACGATAGCGTTACAAAGTGTTCGCTTCATATGAATATATATATATATATTATATACCTTATAGTCGGCTGAGCAATTTATTATCCTAACAGTGCTTACCCAACTTTACAGCGCAGGGTTTTAAAAAGTCGGGGTATTGTATTTATGACAAGAAATTTTATAAATTAATAAATTTATTTCCGAAAAAACCCGATTTTCTGATTTAGACAAAACTTAGGATACAGATAGATAAAATGGACGCCTATCCAAGAAGTTTATTAAGTTGAAGTACTTGAAATCAGCTGTTAGAACAATTATTCAGTACTCAGCCGACGTTATGTCAAAAACACCTGAGACAAACATTAGTAGCCAAGTTTCCTGTTATATATGAACATTCAGTGATGATACCGAGCACTGTGTAAAATAGAGCCTTTATTTTAAAGCGTTTTCATATTCAATGCCAAAGTCGCGAATCTGCAGAAGCGTAATTTCGAGATATTGATGTTTGATGTACTTGAATTGGTATCTAAAAACGATTCATCCCAATTTCCATCATATCTATGGATTTGTTGTATATTAAAGCTGGTTTATTAACAATATTCATCGATTTTTGATGCCAGTTTAGAGATTTCAAATCTCAACATCTTGAGGCGATGTTTTTGCAGATTCGCGCTATGGCATATTAGACCGACGATGTGATGCAGTGATTAGCTCTACCTGACCTTTTGTAAGTCAATGTACTTTTGTAAAGTCAACAGTAGTTGTAAAGATGGAAGATGTTTATATGCTGAAATCATGTTATAATTGTCGGATGCTATATCGATTACCACCCGGAAAGGCAAAAGAAGGGCGATGGCTCAACCACGTATTCAATCCCTGAATATGACATTCAGGACCAGTTTTATGTATTTTTTTAAACTTTTCAGTATCTAACCGTGTTGGGCTTCGTCCTGCTTCTAGAGACAACGTTCTAGAGAGCCTTGCAGTGTCAATTGACAGAAGAGATGTTCAATGTTGACTCAAGGAGGAGAAAGCCCAACAAATTTAAGTTTCTTTTTTTGCAGATTAATGTAAACACATTACTGTCAATTATACACAACAGTTATTTAAAAAATATATATCTTGCTATGGTATTTCATCCTAACAACTTGCAAATTTGCGAATAATCGAACCAACCATCATTTTCATCAAATTGAACTACTTAAACTAAGGCACTACCGGTTGGAGCACAATAGGATGAAGGCTTCCGAGCGAACAAACTTTCGAATAAATCCGCACCACATTTTATATGAAACAATTCCATTACGGCAACGCTCAGTGCTCCGGAAACTTGTAACTAGTTATCTCACGTCTGATGGAGCACAGTTGCCTCAGTTACTTCTAGTTCCACCAAACAGCCCGATCGGTTACATCTAGTTTCAGGCAGGTTGGGTCCGATGTTCTGGTTACTTCGACGCTACTTGGCATCGGCGTCGGATCTGCAAGCATCGCGGCGCCAGTTTTTCTTTGCCAAATTTCCATGGCGTCCAAACACCGATAGCATAATTTGTTAAAATATTACTACTAGCAAGGCTTGTTCCCGTCTGAAATCGATAATCTAACAATCGATTCCATGTTAAAAATGGCATAAATTACAGTGATTACTTTTAACATTTAACGGTCATTAACTTTTGGCTCGATAAAGTAACAGATATTAAGCAAGGGCTGTTCAAAATATATAATATAGAATACATATTAAGAATTATATGCACCAATTTGTAACAATGGGTTTCCATCGCATACATTGAAAACAAAACTATCAATTTTACAATATTTTATTTTTATTTATTGTGATATAATTTTAAATTGCATTTTTTAGTATTTTAAAATGTATTTCGTATAAAGGTATGCTTGGTCATGTATGAAAACGTTATCAGAAAAGAGGAGTTCTTGTGTCTGACAAGGGAGCCACGATTCGTACTTTGGCAGGAACGTAATATTTCGTTTGCTTCTATTTATTAAATGTTTCCTACTAAAATATTTACGTATGTAAGTTTTATTAAATAAGAGTTCATCTTTATTCAATTTGTTCTGATTGGTCACTATTTCAGCGCATTTAAAAATGAAGATTATTTTGGTTTTTGATGACTTAATAAATATAATGATTTCGTATTTGAGTTGTTTTAAAATCAGATGTTATAAATTGGTTTCCATTCCTCATGTGTTAGTAATATTTATGATTTTCCTTAAGAATTTTATCTTTACTTTTTTTTTGTAACAGAACTAGCTTAAATTTATTTTCAACGATTGATATTGAAAATAGTTTGAAAAGTCATTTTGTTGAGAAGGTGGAATTTTTTAAAAGTATTACATTTATGATGATTTAGATTATTTTTATAAGATCCTCCTCTAATATTATTGAAAAATACAGTATTATAAGTATCAAGTTATTACAAACTTATGAAGCATAACTTCTATTGGAAAGTGAAGCCGGTACCCGCTGTAAGTATAGAACTCGACCATGTGAATTGCTAGTTGAGCGTCCTACCCACCAGACCATCGACTACCTCACTGTCTAGCATTAATTTGAACTTGTTTATAATTTCAACATTACTCAAATATTATAAATTTTTTAATTATTAATTATTTTTATTGAGATGTAAAAGCCTCATTTTAATAATTAATAATTAAAAATTGAATATATTCTTTAGAATTTTATAAAAAGTCAATAGATATCTCATATTAAATTAATGTAATTTTTTTACATTATAAATTATAATATTCGATCATTGTAGAAAATAATATTAACATAACCTAAATGAAATATGAAAACGGAAAAAATGACAGAAAATAAAAAGATTTCAGTCGCATCTGGGACTCGAACCCAGGACCTGAGAAATACAAAATATAAAATGAAGCAATGGAACAGTGAACATTCTGTTACATGTAAGCATACCTATCTTTCTCTCCGTCATACTGTTCCATATATATTGTCTCCCTCTTTTTATATATCTCACATATATACTCGTATATGCTCACTTCATGTATTTTTGTTTGATTTTAAATTTTACCCTGACGAAGCTTGAGATAAGAGAAACCGGTTGGTGATGATTTAAAAATACACTAATGGTTTAAAATAGTTTGTGTTTAACTTAATAAATTTTATATTTTACTTAGGAATCGCAAAAATAATTCAAAACCGTTTTAGTTTTTGTATTAAGACATTTAACAACAGATTTCCGGAAATTTTGTTTTTGCAACAAACAAACGTAATCCGGATACTTAATGGGTGGCAGCACTAAGGGGTTTTTAGATTAGTTTAATGCTCAAGTGAGGAATTTAATATTGTTCTAAATAACATCATCAATCATCGGTGACAAAGGGATGTAAGTGACGACGTCTGCCACTTGAACCAGCCATTTTGTACTGTTTTAAGTGAGTGATACGCCATAATGAACACTGCGATGTAACCAAAAGCGCGATCGATATGCTTAAAATAGTTTGTACGCCAGAGGCCTAGTAAAATACTAACAGGAACTTTTTTAAAAATCTGATAATTTTTAGACCTAAGTACTGGAAGAACTTTGGGCAGACAACGTGATTTATTTTTAAGTAAATAAAAACAGATTTCTCGACAATAAGCATTAATTCAAACGCGGGTTTGTCCCGACTGAATTATATAATAAATAATGGAGAAATTCAAAATTTAATTATAAAAATCACTTCGTAACATTTTTCAGCTAATTTTTTTTTTTTTTTTAATATAATATAAATCAAATTTAATAATGTTATTGAATGATCCTAATATAACATTGATCAATAAAGTAAGGAAAATTATATATTCACCACTTCTCAGTTTGTTGACATTATCAAAACAACACTTTTAAATAAAACAATTAAGAAAAGATTTTCAGTTAAATATGAGCAAACACATTATAAATTTGAAAATCTCACAGAATTCAGAATTTTAATTGTTTTCTAAGTAAATCGGTTTTACTAATAATAAATCATCATTGTTTTTAAAAACCCATCTAAATTGAAAACTTAATAATAACATTATTAAATTTGATTAACATTAAATTTTAAAAAAATAATCTACGAATTAAACACAAAAACAATGAATAAACTTTTAATGGTTGAAGGAGAAAATAACAACAAATCTCAATGAAGCATGAAACCAAAAAGATACCATCTAGGTTATATTCAAGACACTGTATTGGAGTAGAACTTTGCAATTGTACAAAAAGATAGCAGACATAAGTATGGGAATTAGTTGAGGATAATATTTATAATAATTAAATTGAAATTTGAGATCGTTAAACTGACGGAAAATAAGTAGGTCTCGATGGCTCAATTGGAGAGAGTGTTGTCTCGGTAAGACCGAGTTGCGACCGTTAGATTTTTTATTTTCCGTTTCATGTTTCATTGAGTTTGTAAATATTATCTGTATCTTTTCTGTTTCATGTTTCATTGAGTTTGTAAATATTATCTGTATCTTTTCTGTTTCATGTTTCATTGAGTTTGTAAATATTGATCTGCTTCAATGATTAAATATTACGATGAGGCTTCAATAAGTTATTCCAATAACTTAAATCACCATTAATTAAAATAAATACAATTGAAGAGACATCTGAAGAAAATCATAATAATATGGTAGGGATAGGTTGCTTTCATGTTGTAAAGTCATTATTTTTAAATATTCCCACTTCCTTCAACCTCACAACCAGCATTGCTCTATGACCAAAGGTAGTTTTTTTTAAGTTTGGGTATGAAATGTGTAATAAATATTTGAAAATGGCTATTTTATTAACGTCTTCCACTGATTTTTACGTCCAATTAAATTAATGAACGTAAAAGTTCCTAACTAAATTCATGAAAAAAAAACATTTTGATGAGAAATTTATATTTTCTTAGGGTTGGCATAGCTTTTGAGCCTTTATGGACAGCACGCTTCTGCTCACAATATACCCCAAATTAGGATTAACATAGTCCCACTGGTTCCTTGTAGGCAGGATTCTTGTGCGGTAATCATATGAATAAAATAAACAGACACCATAATATCACATCTTAGCTTTTTAGAATTTTTTTATTTTTATTGTTATATTTTATATATATATTCTTTTTTTAAACCTAATAACAATATATCACATATGTACTGAAATTTGGACTTCTCAACATTAACATAACCGTCGAAAAATGCAAGAGTTTTAGTTTCCTTTACATTCGGAAGGATTTTATTGAATATTTTAAAACCCTTATAATATATATTTGTTTGGGTTCCCCATAAATTTGTTTTCTGTAGCCAAAATTCGTCGCAACTTTGCATGGGGTATCCATGAACAACACAAAAAATAAGAGTAATTTTTAACATATAATCAAATAACATTTTATTATTCAATTTTTATTTATTAATTAATTCAAGATTTGTAAACATTATTCTCCATTTTTTATCCCATATTATAAATAAAGATGTAAATATTATTCTCCATTTTTTAATTTAAAATATCGGATAAAAAATGGAAAATAATATTTACAAATCTTAAATTTGAGATATGATATCGATGAAGATGACATAAATTGAACTAGTCTCATTAGCTAAGTTGGTTAAGCGGTTGCCCCGGATAGGCAAAGGTCCTGGGTTTTTATTTTCTGTCGTTTTTTTCGTTGTCATGTTTCATTTGGGTTATGTTAATATTATTTTCTTCAATAATTAAACATTTTATTAATATTTCTATTTTTGAAACTGATAAAACATGGTGGAATTCCATTATAATGATATAACAACACACATATGAAATTATTTCTACTTTTATTTTATTTCTCCGTGACCGGTTTCAGCTTGTTAAAGCCATCTTCAGACTGGGTCTTGACCAGTTTAGTTAAAAATAAATACTAGGGTATTATACACGATTAGCATATTTAGTTAGCATTGCATTTTATTGTGTTTTGTTGCCCAAGAAAATGCCACGTGCAGAGTAATTTAGGTGGGGTGCTACAGTGGTATCGTCGACCAATTTCCTTATTTTTCATCGTCGTAAATATGTTATTGTCGTAAATGTCAAGTTTATTTGGCGTAAGTAAATAACTTTGGCGCTTTTAATTAACTTGTTGACTGGGGATATAACGTATTTATAAGGTTAGAATAAGCTTCTTTCCACGACTAACCGACACGAAGTGGCTGCGGTCGTATTCCCAAAGCGGTTAGCCAAGCTTTCGCAATCTCTTTTTAAACCCTGTTTTCTTTGCAAGCATAATATGCCAATCCTACATTATGTATATTAATGAAAATGGAAAAGATTAAATAAAAATTTGTAGGGGGTTTACAGTTCATTGTTCGCTGTTTGTTTAATGCCACGTTACTTTGCACATCTTTAGAGATATTGAAAGGAAAAAAGGGCATTAAAAAGGAAATTGCGTATTTATTCTCTCGCTGGAAAAATAATAAATAAAAAGCCTTTAGTTCAAATTAGACTAGATGGAAATGTTACAAACGTTTTTGTTTGTAGACATATGCATTTAAAACGTATCTACTGCAAACAATATGTCCCAAAAGACGCATGCCTTTAGAATAACGTATCCATAAATAACGTATTCTCCACATGTCTTTGACAGTCAAATAGCATTTGTGAAATTTGGTATAAGACAGAAACAATATGTTATTTATGATATGTAGTTCTTTTTCCAGTTAACTTAGCGATCATTTTTTAGCAGAAATTATTACGTAAATTAAATAAAAATATATTTTGTTGTGTACACAAGAATGATAAAATAACTTGTAGATCTTTTGAACTCTTATTACCATATCAAATGGAGTAAAAATATGAACGGCAAAAACCGAAAATCGCACGAATGAACTTCCCCGCGTTGCGTCATTCGCCAACCATTACGGTATTATGTGTTCGCATCTGGTCACGCTATTTAAAAAACAGAGTCGGATTTCCTATACAAGGGGTCCTGCGATAAGCGATCAGCCAATCTATCATTAAGTATGGTATTATTGCATGGGGAGGAGGCAGTTCATAATCGTACACTTCATATCACGCGTATTTCATATTGTGTACGTTTTTATTTTTACCTTTTTTTTACTTTTATTATTTCTTATAAGTTGAATTACAAGTAGCTTACAAAATATATTTAATAAAAGGGTATTCCTATTTGTGTATACCTTATCAGAAAAGACAAGTTCTTGTGTCTGATAAGGGAGCCATGATTCTTAATTTGGTAGGTACGTTATATTTAAATCGCTACTTTATATAAAATGTTTCGATGAAATATTTACGTGAGTAAATATTTTTTAAAGAACAGTTTACTTTTATTTATTTGTTCTGATTGGTCATTAATACAGCGCATTTCAATGGTGAGATTACTGTTACTTTATGTCTTGATAAATATAACTGTTTTGCATTTGAGTTGTTTTAAAATTGGGTGTTATGAATTGTTTTCCATTTCTCATAAGATTGTAATATTTCTGATTTTCTTTAAGATTTTTATGACACACAAGTATATATATAAATTTATGTGTACTATTGTATATATGTACTACATGTCATATATTTGGTTCGATTATAATTAATCCCCCGACAGTTGACTCGCCGATAGTTGATCCCCCTGACATTTGATCCCCGGACGGATGACTCCTCGAGCAAATGATGCCTAGGACATGTGATCCCTGGGACAGTTGATCCCCTAAATGATTATTTCTGCTGTACGTCCTCATTTTTAAAATAAGTATGCAGAGAGGATATGCGGCTGTACAACAAAAGTCGATATATTTATATCTGTAGGCGTCTTAAGTGGAAATCCCCCAGTCGGGGATCAACTGTTAGGTCACCATATATTTACATATGCGTATTCTTCTTTATTGTCATTTGTTTGTACTGCTATAATTTTATTCTTATAAATCATCTTTTTGCTTTATTATTATTCAACTGATTCTAAATTCTTTCGTTTTTAAATGAGTTTCTTTTTATTACTTAATTCTAATCTATTAAAAAAAATACTTTGAAATAGTACGTATTTTTATATTACTGTTCTTGATTATTAATCCTGATTTGGGGGACTTTTATTAAGACAAATATTCTCCGGTTATGAAAAACCTAACAATATTTGAAAATCTCCTATTGCCATCACAGTAAGCGGAAGATGTGCTTTTGTCGTAATGGAGGACTTAGCCTGCGGAAGAATTGAACTGACGACGCCTGGGTGAGACCCAAACGCGATGCTAACCCAGCCACTGAACCGTAGCCTTTCTTTGGACTCTATTGCCAAAGAGTAAGTTAATTACATAAATCGATTTTGGCTTAACTCATTTTTGTTAGTTGGTTTCATGGAGGATTGCAAGACATGTTGCGAAGAGTTATTTCAATCTTCTTACAAAAAAAGACATTGAAGATATTTCCATATTAGCAATAACTTAGTTAATATTTAATGCGATATCGTTCATACACCGTACCTACCTAGTGTCAGAGGGAGTAAAGCCAGTAGGCTATTAATATCTGGTCACCAAACACAGGTAAAGCCTTTTCAAGCGTCGTGAATTCTGAATGGTGGTGTTTCACCAGGCGATACTAAGAGTATCTGCCACGCTACTTCATCTTTTAGGATAAATCCGGACCTGATAATAAAGAAGAGCGTTCGGTTTTCAGACTTCTTCGAGCATTCCACTTGAGAGAGCTGTTTGAATATTTGGCAAGAATGCCTTTACGTTTTGCAGGAATTCCCGGGGCTTATGGGTTTCAGCAGCTCGGGAGATAAACCCCAAAGCCAACATACGTAAATGGCTGTGTTCAGCCACTTGTCTCCTCCGCATTCCCTTTCAGGATCCCGCATCCCGGATCCCCCCGCCGAACCGTAATCCGGTGCTTTTCAATTTTACGCGATTTCCACGGGAAATGGGTGATGTGTTCGGTAATAATGTTTTGTGAGGAATTCAAGCTTTTATTTAAGCTATGCGACTGCCAATAAACGTATTTGTTCTTATCCCTACGATGACAGATCTATTGATCACGTAATTACTAAATGGTGGATTTATCGTCGTCAGTCCTCACGTATTTAATCGGTTCCATGGTAAAATAATACACGCACAAATCGGCACGCTTTAAAAGTAATATAAATTCATTAAAATTACGATTTCTATTAAAAGCAACCCTGAGAACCTTACCTCACCTAACTTAATAATTAATTAAAAAAAATAATAATAATAATAAACCTTTTAATCTATTGTATTCACCATATACAGCTGATTTTGCAAATATTGTAGAAACCCATATAAAGCAGACAATTTTAAATGCGGAATAATAAAAATAATGTTTGGATGATTTGTACAGCACCGTTTTTTGTAAAAAAATGACCCAAAGGGCGATGTACAAACTTTTTTTTAATGGTATATCTTATCACTAACTACAGACAATCTATTATTACTTCTTATGTCTAATAAATTTCATTCATCGGTTTATCGATCTGTAATACAAAACTACACATACAATGAATTTGAACCATGAACGTGTTGCCTCGTTAAAATATATGTGGAATGTTTATATTCTCAAACGAATTTCAAAAATATTTTCTGAAAAAAAAAAAACATTATTGTTGTATTATACTTTGTCTCGAAATTTATTTAAGTATCACCCTTTAAGACTTCAGACTTTAAAAGCCAAAGAAAAACAATTATTCTTCTTAAAAAATTGATGCACAAAAAAATTTTCAAATTTGTGTGATATATTTTGTTCAAAAAGCTTATAATGTTTATTTATGGAAAAATATTTGGAAACTTTAAAATCTTCTACTTCTACTATGAGATAAGTTTTTCACAACCTCCCCTCCTCTCCAAAAGCCTTTTAAAACTGTTATACTACAACGACGGCCTCCGTAGTTGAGCGGTTAAGATCCCCGGCCACGAATCCGGAGGTTGCGGGTTCCGATCCCGGCGAGCGCAATTAAAAATGTGTTCTTTCACAATTGATCAATTAAAAATAAATAAATATTTTCCAGAGTGGTCGATACTTTCAGTATCGCTCTGGTGAAAGACCACCATTCAGAATAGAAACGTTACTTAAATGGCTTTAAATAAATAAACATGGGTGTACACAATATATTTGTTATTAATTTCATAAATAAAAAATAATTTATTTTTTTCCTTATTTTATAACTTTAAAAATGATGATATCCTCCCTTGCTGAGTATTTAATTTATATCAAATTAAGTTAATTAATGAATTGCTGAAAAAATAATTGTAACGTGAGTTGTGTTATAAGTGCATTTGAGTGGTTTCTGTGTCAGTCTGATTAGTGTTAGTATATTTTCTATTTCAAGTCTCCCTATGTAACATATCTAGCGTTTTATATGGGTTTTAATTTTTTTTGTGATTTTTGAAGGAGAGTGGGATTTTGTTGTAGAGTTTAGTACCATAATAAGAAGTATTTTGTCCAAATTTTGACTTTGGGGTTGCCCGTTGAATTTGTTTTTCACTCTGAGATGTAGTGTTTCTAATATGTGTATTTTTTTATTTCTTGATTTTTGTGTTTATTAATGTAAAGTAGGTATTATTAAGAGTAGTTTTAGTGTTTGGTGGCCAGAACTAAATAGCCACGTTCTTCCCCATCTTCCCCTTTCCCATCTCCTTCCCCTCCCCTTTACCTTCAGCTTCACATAGATACCACCAACAACTACATATCTATTGATATATAGGTGTATCACAAATAAACTATATTATAATTCATTACATGAAAAATATTATTTTCATTAAAATTCTGCGATTTCGTCAAAATTCATTTAGAAACAAATGATCAATAAATTTTCCCAGCCATTACTATTGAGTATTGATTCACCGTCGTAACGAAAGATCTATCTGATGTCCCGCATGTTCATGTTCATTCCCAAAATATCTTTCTAAAAATCACATAAATTTTACTTCATTGTCAACGATCTTTTCCCAGCTGAGCCCAAATGATTCATGGCAAAGAACCCTGGAAATGCGTGGTCTCGCTTCTTGAGAGCTTCATAAAACTTTTGTTAGCTGTTAAGGGTTGGTTCTATCGATGGATTTACGTTTCCCAATCTGAATTGACAATACGTACCCGTAAAAGCGAAGACTAGACTCGAATATTGATAGAAAACAAAATTAAGTTCGATCAATATTGACGTACTAACTTAAATAACAGCATTTCTTTTTAAAGTTCATTTTCATAGTTAAAAACTCTGAAGGTTTGAATTTTTTAAAACCTGTCAAAACGGCCAAAATCCGAGCGGCAAGAGACTGGAGGATGCGTGACGTCACACGGAATGAATTTACACAGATTTATTTAAGACGTCAGAAGTCGCCGATCCACGATTCCAACCAAACAGGGCATTTTGATGAGGTGGTGTTTTATTAGTTTTCAACTAACGATTTATAAATTTTACGTATAATTTTATAATGTACATTCATGCCTATATAGGCGTTTGTTGATCTATGTTCTACACGAATACATATTTTTTAAACTATAATATAAAATAATTGTATTAAAAAAACATACATATATAGAAACACATGTACAAAAAATTAGAAGGTGTTTGGTTAAATGTAGGTTTACAGAAGAAATTGTGATAGTCGAAGAAATGGTTGAAATATAGGTTTGGGTGGTCTCTTTTCAGCGGCTTTTTAAAAAGCATCAGAGTTGAATTGAATGTATCATGAATTATAAATTTTCTGTCCGGTATAAAATAATTTTGTAAATTTTATGAATCTTATATATATAAAGTGTTAACTATGATAATATTGGATAAGAATAAGTTTGTTTTAAAAGATTTAATAAAACATTTGTCTAAGTGGTCCATGATAAAGACTCCGTATTTTTAATTACATAAATATGATTAAATAAGTTTCAAGGGCCATTAAATATTAATTATTATGTCGAATTTTTATAATTATCTTATTAAAATGATGTATTTTCATATTTTCTTTGTTTGCGTGCAAAATATCATTAAAAATTCAATCTTTAAACACACAAACATACTCACGCGAACTTCCAACAAAGAATGAGTATTATAAATCAAGGTGGTTATAAAAAAAGCGTTTTTTCTGCAAGGTGGGGGCGGAATATACAAACTCTCACCGCCCCCCGCGCCCGCTGTTCGAAATGTAATATTATCCATTAAATTGCAAAATCTTTCTGTTTGTACGCAATCTCCGGAGAAATCGAACAAATTGACTCGTGTTCCACATTTAGTTCAATGTAAAAATCTTTTCTTTTGTTTACGGAAAGGCAGGTAAAATGCCTGAGTGTAGAAATACAAGGTAGTTATATAGAAAATAAACACAATTTTTCAACGTTGGAATACAAGGTTAAATTATACATATTCTCTCCCGCTTTGCCAATAATTCTTTTCTCAGAATTCATGAAATTAAATATTTCAGGAACACCTAAATCTGGGATGGTAATTTTTGAGAATTAATTTTTACAATCTCTTCCAAAACAATTTTTTTTTTTTCGTTGACATTGATTTTTAGGTACAAGAATTTGAATTGGTGGTAGTCGGATGACAGTATTTTAAAGGAGGCGCTAGTGAAATTGAATAATAGTACTCCATCAGAGCGATACTGAAAGCACCTTCCAGTCTGTAGTAAGATATACGTAATATAGTAAATATATCTTATTTCATTCACCCATAGATGTATGGAAATAGGCAATAAATCGCATAACACAGGGTTAAATTTGACGATTAAATATTGTATTCAAAACTATATTTTAGAGCAAATTTTAAATTTGTGTTAAAAATGAATCATAAAAGGTAAATATTCTTGAAAGACAAAGAAATAAACTAAATGGAATCACTACAGGGCTAATTTATAAAACTCTAGTTGTTCCACATTTGACCATTGCTCTACGATATTATATTTGACCAGTAAAGTAAATCTAAACAAGCTAGAAATTATTCAAAACAGAGCTATGAGATGAATACTAAGGAAAAGCAAATATACAGTAATCAATCAAATAAGAGAAGAGATTGATTGGATTCCAATAGAAAAGAGACTGCTATACAATTTATTATTTTTTATACATAACATTCTGAATAACCAAATGGCAAAATATTTTTTGGTGAAATTGTTTTAGTATAAATGTACATAATTATGACAGCAGGAAAGTAAATAGAATTTGCATTTCAGAAAATAATATTAACATAACCTAAATGAAATATGAAAAGGGAAAAAATGACAGAAAATAAAAAGATTTCAGTCGCATCTGGAACTCGAACCCAGGTACTCTGCCTATCCGGGGCGACCGCTTAACCAACTTAGCTAATGAGACCAGTTCAATTTATGCCATCTTCGTCGATATTGTATCTCAAATTCAAGATTTGTTAACATTATTTTCCACTTTTTATCCCATATTATTAGCAGCTATCTTTATAATGATTACAAAGTTCCCAAGGAACAAAATTGCAAACTAGACAGTGTCTTCGGATTAGTATCCGATTTTTTTATTAATATGAGACATTTATTGACTTTTTATAAAAGTCTAAAAAATGTATTCAATTTTAAATTTTAAATAGAATTAGATTACGCATATGATAAAAAACAGAATCACAGAACTGTTTAATGTATGAGAGACTGAAAATATATGATTAGATGCCCGAAAGTCTGAAGAATGGATGTATTAAAAAATAATTGTTATGCTTAATGTAAAACTGTAATTATATAAACAATGAAATGTAACCATTTACGTATTAGTTTATATATATAAAATGTAATATAAACTGTCTTAATAAATAATAAATAAAAATTATTAAAACTTGTAGTGTGAAAGATTCGACACAAAAAAATTCTCTTTTATTCGCCAGCAACGGATTTGAACCTGCCTCTTTTAGTTCGAGAATTAAAGAACTTACTGCTCTGCGCAAAGTTTGATAACAATTCTAATGATTTCTTGTAAGTACGATTTTGTACAGAGGAACTTCAATACAATACTTTTTTATTTCATCGAAGCAAGTAATCACTTTGCAACATGATGTGATAAGTTAAATGAAACAATTCTTTGTTTTAAGTCACATATTTGAACATTGTCGACCAGTTTCGGTTGAACTCACTCTTCTTCAGGACCGTTGAGTTCAACCGAAACCAATCGACGATGTATAAATATGATAAAGTAGCTTAAAACAAAGAATTTTTTCTACTAAATTAATATTTCCAGTTGTTATTTGGATAATAGTGCAATATACTCGTATGTAAACCGATATTACATAAAAGCGTAAAGACAAGCCACAGGAATATGAATATTCTTCAATACTTTATTATCATCCATGTTAAACTTTTCACTTGATCAGCGCTGACACTATTTGTCACAGCGAATATCGGGGGCATACACGGAAAATTGGAAGCTACGTTTTTGCCATATTTGAGTTATGGATGCCACTAAATCCATTTTTTATCATTTATCTTTTCTCGTGAAACGGGTTGAGCGTTAGATACTCACATTCCGTGTAACCCCCGTGTATCAAAGATCAGCGAATTTGTGAAAAGAAAAATTGAAAAAAAAACAAACGTAATATTTTTTCTCTGGCCCTTAAAAAAAAGAGTATGTATAGACGCTTTTGGATAAAAACTAGATGCTCTCATTACCGATTTCGGAGAGCTTATAAAAATACGCACATCTACAGATCTTTACAAAGAAAAACACTTACGTAATAAGATAGATAAATGATTATTTTAGAAAAGAAGATTATGTTTCAATGAACGTCCACAGAATGGTATTTATATATTTATCTAGGTTTCGGGAAAAAACCGAATATTTACTTTCAGATCTTTTGAGGGGAAAACACTCGGTGACAACTAATGGATCCAAAAATATATGAAGAGCAGTATAGAAACGACTTCCATTGCAATCAAACAACGTCTACCGAATGTTTTTGGGTACCCCATAAAAGTATAGTATATTAAGCTTCTTCCATGTTCAGGAAGGAGTGAGTGGCCTTCAGTAGGCTTTACACCACTTGTAAGAATGAGGGTAGCACAAATGAGGGGAAGGATATATGCAGTATACCCTCCTCAAGGAATCTCGTCATCCACATTCCAAGATGACTGGAAAATCAATTTGCACTATCCACCATATAATTATGTTACTAAAACAATCCAACAAAAATAAATAAAATCATTATTAATATTTAATAATTTCAATGCGAGAATAATGCATTCTTATCTCGTTTTCGTTTATATATTCTTCTTTTTTTCAATACATTAAATACATATATTTATATGGCATATAACATAATGGAAAGTACGCGTTATTGTATAATAACTAATGACAATTGAGAATATGTTAACAATTGGAAACAATTAAAATGTGGACAAGTGCTAAGTCGATGTTAGTTCTCAGTTAGGCAGATTGGCTGTAAGGAACTAAATGATATTTGTAGTTATTGATTTTCTTCAATCTATCTACTAAATGTGTCAAGAATAAATTTAATTGACATTATTTAATAATTTTTCAGATTCTCTTTAAACCCAATCCAATTAACCATTTGGTCATTATTGAACCGACGTATGATGTTTTGCAAGATTTAATGTGAATTTCTGGAGGAATTTTATTATACGAGTATATTTTCAGTTCGAGATATGTATATGTTTTTTGATACATCACGTCATAAATTTTCATTCCAAGGAAAACAAAGTAATTGCTCAGATATATAATTTATCAAACTTTATTAATTTCTACACATTATATCGGAAATGTTTAACTTATACTACTTTTCAAATTATAAAAGAAATTAATTTTCAAAGATCAAACTTCGACGTTCTCAAAACACAATTTACTTTTACGCTTCCTTTGTAGGTCCACGCCATGCAAATAATCTACGTACTCCCATAAAATTAAAACTGAGAGGACATGCCAATAAATCTCAGATAATTTCCAAACGGAACATGGTATTATATTCGACGCCGACCTCAAAGTTCTGGACCGTCCTGGATAGTTCTGGATGCACCCAATGTGTGTGTGTGAGTGTGCAGCACCGGCGTCACCGTGGCGCCCGGGTTCGTTGCCCGTTCATCCCGTGACGTCATCTATGGGCCACCGTGCCAACGTAACACTTTCAGGTCATCCGTGGAGGTTTCTCAAACAAAGTTCACCCCTTTCTTTTATGCATTTCATTATTCAAAAATTCTAAAATTATTTCGCAGAATAAATAGTTCAAAACTAGGTAAAGTATTTTTGTTTTGAAGATTTCGTTGACAATCACATAAAATTGTAGAAAATTAATTTGATTTAAATGATAGAAATTTTTGTTTTAAGCCAGTAACAAAAAATTTCATTCATTTAAATTATAATGTCAAGCCACAAAGTGATTGCTTTCTTCGAGAAATTAATTTATTTAAAAATGTCATCCATAGAGCTTTAACATGAAATTTTGATATCTTTAAATAAATAAAAATATATAGCAGCAAGTATATAATATGCATGTAAGGTTAAAGGGACAATAAGTGAGGATTACGTTTAGATGCTTTGTATGTGGAAGGAAATTAATATTCTAAACAACCCTTAAACTTATCAAAATCGTTTATTTAAAAAATATATATTTTAAGCAATAGCTGACTTATTAGAAAATATGCTAAGTATGAAATTTGAATATTATATTGGAATAACGTATTTAATCCTTATCAGAACAGACATCGAATAGTAAGACAGGTAAGGTACATGTAACTATATTAAATGATATGCCAATAAACGCCCCGGCAATGAAATGAATGAAAAAAAATTCTATCGCGTTGGTTACATTGGTACTCGTAGACCCACAGATTCTTAGAGTTCTGAACAAATTAAATTACAGTTTTAAATTACGAATAGAAAGTTCGATCATTTATTTTGGGTATGTTTATCTCATGTAATAGACACGTACTTTGAAATCATATTAAATTATAGATTGTATTATTTTATGAATTTTTGAGAGTTATTCAGTTTTAATGATAACCTTTTTTTTCTTTCCATTCTCCTAACTTTTGTTTTGGCTGGTCAAATTTAAAAAAAAAACGACACGTAATGATACAGTTAACAAAGAGGTTAGACATATCAAAAAGAAAATTTGGGACAATGCGTAGTGTTGATTCAGCCAGTCTCTCATTTTAATTGACAAAATGTAGGTACAAATGTAAGATAAAAATATATTAATATTCGGATAATATAACGAATTTTTATGAAGATTATTTCGTGAAATCCATTTTTACCAATAAAAAAGATCGGAGGGAGGGTGTAAAACGATACATCTGCAAACGAATTTAATTTATACATTTCTTGTAGCACGATGAACAGAACATTGTGATATTAAGGTTACTAGGAACACTTAATCTGCCTAACTAGGAACCAACATCGACTTGACAAGACATAATAGCAATTTTACATATTAATTTTTTTACGGTTGTTATTAGTAATTATACAATATTATATACTTATCTTTTTTAACAGATAATTTCCAAATGTTTTACTACGCTCTAAGCTCTACGTCATCTTTGGGGATTCTGTGTGAAGGGTCTTTTGGAGGATAGGAAGGAGTAAACTTGAGTCTTGAAGAGGCCCATGTTGTAGGAGGGAGGAAACACAGGGGGAAAATTATTCCACATCCGAGCTATTTAAGACAAGAAGGAGTTGTAGAAGCGACTCGTACTCGTGCGACAAATTTTAACCATGTTCAAATGTTGACCGCGCGTTTGGTGTATTACCCGACTGTACTCAGAGTATCATTCGTTAAGATAGGCGAATCTATCAAACGAACCGCCTGTTTTTGCGCAGAGTCAAGGGTGTTTTTTTTAGATATTTTGGAGCTGCCGACCAGGGGTGCCTGCCAAATTCTACAGTGGGGCGCACTTGCGATTTTTACAGGGCCAGCAGTTGTATAATATATATATATATACTTCCTATTATAATATTTGCTATATAATTATATCTACGTAATGTAATAAATAAATTATCACATCTTCATGTAATGAAATAATAATGTAATGAGCTTTTGAAAAACTGGCCAAAGATGCATTCAAATGAACCGCAGTTCAGTTTTTTCAGTTTACAGTGTTCCGAGGTTTTGTTTCCTGATTTTCCATTTGCCCCCAATGTGTGCCGAGCTTAAGATAAGTGACTGCGCCATTAGCCACTAGATACTAGATGCTAGATACCACCTAGTTCTGTTGGTTCCCTAACTTATAGAAAATGCTAACAAAGGTTATCCAGATCCCGAAGAAAAGATGAACATTGTCGATAAATTTGATAATTTGGAACACGCCATTAAAATGTTTATCACGTTGAACCTTTCGGTACTCAACCTTTCGCAATTTATGCTTTCATGAAAATCCATTGAAGTGTTTAATGTTTTAAGTGCTTAAGATTTTTTATCTTCTATTATAAAATTAATTTCTGTTAACAGTGTAGCCGGGACGAAGTGTTTTTCTCCTGGCATTAATTCGATTAATATTTCTATTTTAAACTATTTCATAAATGTGAATATTTTTACAAAATGAACGATTTTTTATGTCTACATCCAAGAAATTGGGCATGTTTGGAGTACATTTGTAATGTTTTGCCAAGGCACATTATTATCCGATGAAATTTAATCATCTAATTAGCAAAACATTTTACATGACAACATCAACCGTTTGTTTTACGACTGTTGAACCGCGTGATGATCAAATTCCCCTCTTTATTCCCCTTAAATGGTTGCCCATTTTACTAGTGGTTTACTCAGCAGAAAAAAATATCATTCGACACATTTCATTGTACTCATTTTTTGGTAGTTTTGAAAAATATGTGTTATAATAAAAAATAAATAAAATAATGATCGATTCAAGTTCGTTTCATATATCGCATCCGGGGTCAGTGCCTCGGTGGACCTAGCCCTTTTATGGCTCTGAAATTTTATAAGGTGGGTACTCGAATGAAAGTTGTAGCAGATAAAAATGCAAATAAGTTACTTTTAAGAACGCTATTATTAAAACATAAAGGTGTAATGATGACTCACTCCACAATTCTGGAGATTGAACACTTTTGGACGCAATAATAAATATTAGTTGTTTATTTATAATATTTTCCACAAAAAAATTGCAGGAATTTTGTAATTTATTAGAATATAGGGTTTATCCAAAACCACCTAGATCCGCAAGGCCGGGACACTGATCATATCGGCCTCTTAACTTGTATGAGAATATCAACAAAAAAAATAATTCAATAAAAACATTAAATAAAATAATATATAAAAAAATAGAAAACAATTAAAAAACAATTTGTTTTTTCAAATCTTGCTTTGTGATCCTTGTGATATAGTTGGTTTTGGTTGCCGTAGTAATTGACGTTACGAGCTCAAAAGCGATGGACAAAAAAAAATTATAATAGAGCTCACCGTTCGAGAGCCTTTTCTGCTTCAAACAAATAAGTGGTATGGTTTATATGTAATGTGTAAAAAAAACTAGCAATGAGTAATGTAGGATTCAGATTTTAAATCAAAACTGCTGACATAATAATTCTCACTTTATTTATCAAATAAAACATATTGTAGTCATGAACGGGTATTTTGTGCGGGATAGAACTACGCGTGAATCGATAAGTTGTTAATTTAATGACTCCTAAATCTAGATAATTCAGCACTTTGCCCGCAAATAACCACAATGTAATTTTGGATAATGGACATGACCCTGTTTCGGGCAATTACTTACCTGGCTCTTTAAGCTCAGGTTAATTCTGTATGAACATCCATTTTATATTCTACAAAATTCAATACTATTTTTATTCATTCCTTTTATTGGGGTAAGTACCGTAAGCACGGTGACAGACACGCTAGTTTTGCCAGGCAGCAACTGGCTGCCTGCCGACTACCGGGCGGTTTCCGCAGAATTATCTGGATACTGTTGTATGAGTCGGTTGTGCGTCAGCGCCCAAAACTAAACACATAATGAATATTGAATGTTATTTCTGACAGAAATAAAGAAAGAAAAAATACGTTTATGAGAATATCGATCCCACGCAAGGAGAAAGTAGCTAAACGTAAATAAAGGAAAGCTTTAAAAAAGAGCAGCAATGTCAAATGGTCTCTGCGTATATGAAATTAACCATTCATCTCAATCAATGAGAATAAATAAACTGACCCTTAACGTAAAAAAAACGCATTATTTACTATTCGGCAACAAGAAAAATTCCAGCCTCGATATCAAAATTGGTGACAACTGCCTCGAAAAGAAAACGACAACAAAATATTTGGGCCTTATAGTAGATTCTCAACTCTCGTAGGATCTCCACATAAATCATGTAAAGGAGAAAATTACCCCCATAACTGGTGTGCTATATAGACTTCAAGGATTACTACCCATTCCGTTACTAACTGCAGTATATTACGCCATGGTACATTCACACATTTCCTATCTCTGCTGTATCTGGGGCTTTGCCTCGAAGAAAGTGATTGCTGATCTGCAGGTGGTTCAAAACCGAGCCCTCAGAAATGTTTTTGGACTTCCATGGGACACTCATGTCAGGGACATCTACTCAGTTTCCGGTATCCTTCCAATCACGATCCTTCCTAAGTATGAAATCACCAGCACCATCCTACAAATTACTCAACAATCAACTCACACTAACGTCAAACCACTTTACAATCAAGACATCCACAACCACAATACTCGAAATAACAATAAAATCCGCATTCCTCAAACACACTACAAAATATGGAATAAAATCTTTAAACTACATTGCCTACACACTTTATAATTCGCTTCCAGATATGTACAAAACCATCCAGAAAAATAAAAAATCCCAAAATGATGGTATAAAGGAATACTTTTTAAGGATATTTAAAAATGAAAATCAATAAATCCATATTTGTATATTTTGTTGTTCCCTTATATGTTTTCTCTTGTGTGTTGTTCTATTTAACTTGGCCTTATAAAATTATTTCTGTTTGTATGTGAAACTTCTATTTTTGATATTTTGCTGTCAATGTAAAATTGTATGTACTATCTTCTACTTATGTATTGTAAATTCGTCCCGTCCTAAAATGAGTTTTGAAACTCATCGGGATTGCCTTAGCAAGAAATAAATATATAAAAAAAAAAAAAAATCTTCAAACGGAATATAAATTATTTTGTTACCTGTCATATTGATATAATTTAACACCATCTGTATATTTTTTACAATCGTTATGATAAAATTAATGCTATCTTATCATTTTGATCATCAATTTATGTTTTTAAACAATTGTTGTCATATTAATTGCCATTTTGTCAGCGCGCGAGAATTTTGAAAGCGACAGGTTTTCACGTCGTCAGTCGGTCCGGCCGCCAGCCGGCGATGGGTATAATACTGACGGTTAGCATATTCCCGGGACGGTCCCGAGCCGGTGCCAGTGGAAGAGAGGTACATTGAATATATTGCCATACAAATTAACACCGGTCAAAGAAAACCGGCTTGTCTGTAACCGTGCTGATTTATTTTTCGTTATATTTAAACAATCTATTTCTAAATTCTAGATAAATACACAAACTTATTTTAATATTTTTTCGTAGTCTCCATAAAACAGCAGTACACAAATATATTAAAAAGATTAAAATACATTAAAATAAATGAGAAACGGTAAAGAAAATACATAGATAGGTAATAGGAATACCAAATAGTACAAGTTAGTAAACATTTGCATTTTAATCATTTAAACAATACCAAAGATCTGTATCAAACATTCAAGAAGTGAGAGGTTACAGACCTTAAAAGTATAAAAAGTCATTGAGGCAGTTTTAACTAATTTGTGATATGGGTCAAAATATTGTCGCAAAACTGTCTGTAAGTGGTATTGAAAATGTCAACGGTCAATGCAGCATCGTTAAGCAGTTGAGGCTCGCTTTTGGAGCATAAGAGAGTGCATGGAGTCTTCCACGAGTATTCTTATTAGAAACATATAAGTTTACCTCTTTCAACATAGCTGGATTACATATGGTTTCAGAGATAAACTTTAAAAAAATGTTTACTTATAAATGTTTTTCGGCGGTCTTCTAAGGTGTTCAAGTCAAGCATTCCTGTTAAGAACAAAATATGTAGTTACAGATATAAAACTAAAGTCAAGAATAATTACTGGTACGCATAACACGGACACCGGCCGGACCCTTATACACTTTTCAATGGGCACGCATTGCCGGCTACTGTTCTCCCCGTCTCCTCAACCTAGCGGCACGCTCCCGGCCATCGGGATTCTCTCTATATCCCTAGGGTCTTCGGGTGTTTCTCACCCCACCTCCAAAATACACTCTTGTTAAGGGATACTTCGGCTGACTGGTGCAATGCTTCACTGGGAAGAGTGTCGGAAGCAGGAAGTCGCTTTGCACTGCTCTGGAGGGACTGCCCTGGTTTCGTGGCTGCGGTCTGTTCTGGATATAATTTGTTTTTGTATTTCTTGTTTGTTTGTTCATAGTTTTGTTGGTACACTTCCGCATTCCATCTTGGATTACTCTGGTTATCGACAGAAGGAGCCGCTAAAGGCTATATTTTGTCGTCGTCAGTATCTGTACTAACCAATGTGATGTGCGTTTGTGACTAACCTCCTTCTACGCGAAAGCTGTGCAGGGACCCTTGAGGGTTTAGAGTCTTTTAAAAATTATAGATTTATTTAATTAAAAAATTAGAGTCCTTGACGTGCACCCTGCAGGAATACCAATAAGTTACTTATATCGGGGTGATAAAGTGGTGGGTAACCTCAACTGGTACACATAACAGAACTAGCCTAGGACGTCATACGTCCGTCCAATAATAATAAAATGGTTAATTCGCTTGGGTAAGGGGAGTCTGATAAATTATTATAAAATGTTAATTAAATTTATTTATCCCACACTTAGAATTTGGTTTCTTGGAACAGGTAGACTGTCTAGTTGGAAACCAATATCGACTTAACAAGACATAATTGTACAAATAAGTCCAATAAGATGACTTCGGTAGCAGATCTTGACTTTTAGATCAGAGGTTTTAATAAGGACCAATTCAGACTTAGGTACCCATTGTTGAATGGTAATATACTCGTATTTGTTCATGTGTGCAATACATGTTTTAACTGTCTTCCTGATGAGAGATCAACATATGGAATAAGAATGAGGCGTGAAACGGCTTTATTTATTGTAACATAAACAGTCTTACTAATTTGATGTACGATGTAAAGATGGTGAATAAAAAGAGACTAATTATTAATGTTCCCCACAGATAATAAAAGAAGCATAAAAACTAAAAAGTGAACAGTGAACGTAAATACTAAAATAAAGAGATAATAAAAAGGTAACAGAACTAAGTAAGAAGTTAATATAAGAACAACATATAATAAGAGCATAATGATAAAATGTTCTTTTACATGTACAACAATATACGATTACCTAATACCCACACTTGGATGGAGGGGGAAGCAGGTATTGGAGTTGGGTCGGGAAAGGGGAGTAGAAGGATGAGGGTAACATTGCCGCGCAAGTAAAATAATAATGATATGTAATAATATTACTACAGTTTTCATGAAGTCGTGTTATCCGCGCCCACAATATAATACAGTGAACCTCTCTAATAATAATGACTAGCAGTAAATATGTTTTACCTTCAAATATTTATTTTTCCCCCATCTCATTTTAGTTTTTTTTTCCTTTTGCTCCTTTTAGACAAGTTCACCCCATTCTTACATTTTTAGATGTCATAGTGTAGGAGTGTAGGTGTCCTTATAAAATATAAAAGATGTATTTAGTCTATTATGGCGTGAAGTCTCTTGAAAGTAATGTTTGGAAAGCTAGGTGAATATCTCTGTCTGCAGTAGGGTGAGCAGGTAACAATTTTTCTTTGGAATCAACAGAAATACCTGTTATAGATTATCAGCGAGATTTCTCCCGAGGAAAGGAAGCCGGATTGCTACATCTACACTCTGGTTTCGCGCTGTTGCTGCTGGAATTTTTATAAAACAATTATTGTACCAGTCACCGCACAATTAACAGTATCTCATCCACGGTGATATACAATACGATATTTAACTCAAGCACAAAAAGGGACCCGGGATGGAGCGCAGTTGATACGATTTCAAAAACGGCGAAGGGAGGCTTTCTTGGACAGTTTTGATGAGACTGTGGAGCAGGGACGGTCAATGAAGTCTATTCCCAGCCGATTGAACGTCCTTCCTGACCGCCAGCTGGTAGCTGAGCTTTACAGCGTGCAACAGTGGTCCAAATGAATGCTCTCAGCGGAACCCCTGACAGAGCTTTCCGCAGCAAATGTACACGGTTGTAGTCCGTTAGGTCACGATGAATATCTCCCCCGGGTGCTGCTTTGTCTGTAGTTGGGAGCTCCGGTTCGGAGAGTTTGCGAGGGTGAGTTTGCGAAACATTCAACATTTATGTTTGCTGTCCGTTCCGCGGTGTTTGGTTGGCTACACCTTAACTACCCGAATACCAAGTTTTTGTTGTTATATACCTCTAGAAGCTGCAATAGTTTACCTTAATTCGAATTGATAATTTTTCAATTGCAAAAATATAACTTCTTTTATTTGATATCTTTTCCCACGGAAAGGTTGGCTATCTTCGGGTCCTAGTATCACCCATCAGACTGCAGCTAGAATAACTCAGCAAAACTACGTTTATACCGGGCACGCATGTTTCGAAACTACGAGGTGCACAATACAATTCTTCTATGGATTAAATTTTTGGCACCTCCCGACATAGCCGAGCTATCATACATCATGATTTCAAAATTAATCAATTGTATAAAAAATATTTTTTTAGCAATATCCGAGTTATTAGTTATCTTGTGTTGGAATAAAATATTTAATCGCATTGGTTACATTGTAACTCGTAGACTACAGGTTATTAGAGTTGTGAAAAAAAAATAAAGGTTTTAAGTTATGAATACCTAGTGTGTTACGTAGGTTTATCTCCTGCTTAAAGGGTGTACTTTGAAATCATAGCAAGGACCAGCAGTTAAAGGCGGCGATAACATCACTTTGCAGGCTACTAACTCAAGCAATACTATAAATAATTTATCTGAAAATTAAGTAAACGTACTAGGTTTAAAAAAGACAAAAATCCTCACTGTAATTTTTAAATTCCATAAAATACATCCCAAAATGTATAAAAATAAGTTTGGCTTGATAACCAGTGACACAAATTCGAGCATTTTACCTAAAATACCAGTACGTATTAATGTAAAAATTAAGTTTTTTATTTTTATTTTGTGTTAATACCACACAAGAGTCTCAAACTGCTCCCAACCGCCTGGAGCCAGCGAGATTATGCAATTCCTAATTGTGGAATGTTGTGAGGCTGAATTTTATGGGTAGAGGCGAAGAGGAAGGTGGGAAAATACCTGCCTATTCAGATCTGGTCACCAAATACGGCTAAAAGGCATTTCTAGTAATATTTCAATTCCGAATGGTGGTCTCTCACCAGGGCGATACTGAGAGTATCTTTCACTATGGAACGTGCGCAAATATACTATATATATTATATATATATATATATATATATGTTTTTTTTATAGGAATACCGCACAAGAGTCCCAACTGCTCCCAACCGTCTGAAGCCAGTGAAACTATGGCATCCCCAATTGGGGAATGTCGTGGGGCTGATGGTAGTGGGGAGGGGAAGGAGAAGGGGAATAGGAAGGTGGGGAAATACCTGGCTATTCAGATCTGGTCACCAAACACGGCTAAAAGCCATGAATTGATTGTGAAACAACACAAATTAATTAAATAAAATTTTCTTGCGCACGCCGGAATTTGAACCCGTGACCTTCAGATTCGTAGTCGTCAGCATTACAGTTTTAGAATTATTGCCTTTTAGAAACTTACACATTTTCCTAATTGCCCACATAGAATTTACAGATACATAATTCGTGATATTTTTGGGGGTGGTAACCGTTAAAAAATATATATTTGATGAGATTTCGTCTATAGAAAAACGAATAGTCTGAAGGTTTGTATAGAAACAGTAATTTTGTAACTGTAGTTAAAAATAATTTCCCCAAAACAGCGTATTTTTTATGTTACATTTACGCAGGCGTGTTTAATCTTTCCAAAATAATCAATTACGGGTTGTTAGAAATAACTGTTTCAATTGAAGTATTTAAGATTCGATAGAAGAATAAATCCAAGTTTTCGATCGATCTGTAGCAAGTGCTTATATTAGATTCTCCTTGCGGCAGGTGTACAAAGGTAAATGGCGCAATTGTCGTACAATACTTCATGGTCAAGATGTGATCAGTTACCTCACGGGAAATCTAAAAATAATACAGGTCCCTGGAAGGATAACAAAACATATTTTATACCGACCATTAATGTCGAAAGGAGGTCAACTTTTCCGGACAAACACAGGTACAAAGCTCTCCCGGATTCTTTAAGCACACAAATTCCCAAATATAAAAAAAATCGCTTCTCTGCAAGGACTGTCCCAAAAAAAAACAGTATCCGAGGAACACGGAAAAAATCTATCGGCGAGGGCTCTGTTCACTTTTCAATGTTCCACAGATATTCTCTTCACACATTTACACAAGGACGGTGAGTTGCTTTGATTTTGAATAAAAAAATCCATAAAATGTTACATAACACTATTTAAACGTAATGAGAAATTACTGAATATTAATAATCGAACAAATACCAATTCTTTTTTATTATTTAACTTAACCACGTAATGGAATGATGTCCTTTTGTGTGATAAATCGAATAATTTATTAGGTATGTATTTTATTTGCTTTAATATCCGCATTTAGAGATTTTAATTTTGAACAAACAAAATGGAGTCAATTTAATACAGGGTGGCGTAAAACTACAGTTGTGGTTTGAATGTTTAATAACTTTTTAAATTTTTTTATATTTTTTATTTTTATTTCAGAATTTTGTGAAGAAAACTTGGGGAATTTGAAATGGAACACTACACAACAGAATAGCGATCAACAATTCTTGAATTTTATTTTGAAAATCAACGGTCAATTGTTTTGACGCAGCGCGCTTATCGTCGTTTTTTTAATGTACGTACTGGACCTTCAGCACCAACAATTAACAGCCTGGTTGCAAATTTTCGACAACATGGTACAGTAAGACACCTTCAATGTACCAGAAGACCACGTACGGTCCACACGGAAGAAAATATCCAACGTGTTGTGGATACTGTGCAGGACAGTCCAGAAACATCAACAAGAAGACGTTCGGCACAACTGGAGCTATAGCGGAGGTCCGTTCAGAGGATTTTAGCCACATTGCACATGTTCCCGTATAAGGTTCAGCTTGCGCAAGAATTGAAGCCGATAGACTACTAAAGAACGACTTGGTTATGCCATTTCATTCCAAACAATAACAGTAGTTTTGCGCCACCCTGTAGTATAATTAAAAGCTCTATGTTTCATTATAAAAATGACTTTAAGGACCAGCACTCGACAAATGCCCTGAACGCCACTTTGCAGTATCCTCAAACTGCAATCCTTAAATTATATAATATACGTCCGAAAATATTTGAAAATAGGACATACAGTTTGAAAACCAGTGAAAGCAATTTTGAACGTTTTACTCATAATTGCATTTCGCATTAAAGATAAGAGTTTGAGGATTATTGTCTTTTTAAACCTAATACGTTTTCTTAAATGCCAGTATAGAATTAATATAAAAAAATCATTCGTAGTATTTCTTGAGTTAGCAACCTGCAAAGCGTGCATTTTTAGGTGCTCAGTCGAAAATAGTTGCGTTAACCTAAAAAAATCGTACAGGAAAATGTATGCAAAAATTTTTTACGTTAAAGTTAACCTTTTGAGAGTTTTTTCAGCATCAGGGACCAACTATTATAACGAAACGGCCTTACCGTGGTATATGTCCTTTATTGTGTAAATTACCGTAAAACATAAAAATGTCTAAGCGTTTACTTTTCCCAATGCAGCAATTTCCCATCTTATTACTGTGTTTATGTCTTAATGTATAGACATTTATTCAAAATGAAACATAAGCCTTATAATTTGACTGAAATGTTAATTTTATTTAAATTGCTCTCGGCGCCGCGTAAAGGAGTTTAACGTGAAATACCGTGATATGAGAATTATTCAAATAGATCCTTTGCATATTCAGCACAAAAAAAAATGCTCACCTGTTGGTCGATATATTTGTACACTTTATTTTTTTGATAAGATTTTTTAAAAATTACAAAATGTTTAATTATTTGTTTGACAGATTAATTTTAGAATAGTATGTTATGGACACGCTAAAACTAATTGGCTCATATTTTACAAAAAAATATCGTACTGTTCTTTCATTATCAGTTTAATATTGCTTTAAGAAAGGGAATGAGTACCAAAACAATGTAATATGTTACATAAATAGTAACATTTTTTTAACTATTAGTAGACGAGTAGTCAAATGCAGTGCGTACACAACCAGGCGTCGGGTGTTAATCCTTTGCTACCTCACGCTAATGTACTTTTTTAACTCTCAAGTGCTCCCTGCTAACCGGAGCCAGGGAGACTATGGCTTTCCCAATTGGGGACTGTTGTGAGGCTGAATGGTGTGGAGAGGTTAAGAAGATGGGTGAAAGGATGATGGGGAAGTACCTGGATATTTAGATCTAGTCACCAAACATGGCTAAAGCCATTTCAGCAAAGTTTAAATTTTGAATGGTGGTCTATCGCCAGGGAACGTGCCGCAAGCATACTACTCGCATATATTATTTTGCACGAATTAAATGTGATACGAAACAAATTAATGAAATAAAAATTTATTTCCGCACCCCGGGATTCGAACTGGTGACCTCCAGATTCAGAGTCGAGGACCCTATCTCTCGACCACGAGGGTGTCATCACTGTGCAAGTAACGTTATCCCACTGTAATTTTTATTATAATTTTTTTTAGTACGGAAACAAAACGGTACATTGTTCATGAGAGTAAGAAACAATTTTGGTATATTATGTAGTGTACCTGTGTGGGTACCTGGGTATATAATATGTTTCCTTGCCATGTATCATTTAACTAGCTAACTAACAATCACGCCGTTTCCCCACAGGGGTAGGCAAATAGGACGGACCACCAAACAACTCGATCTTGGCATATACTTCTTGCTTCGTTCACATTCATATATCCTCTTCTATTATTCTGACTTCCGACATGGCCCGACTCAAGTATTTGATACACTTAATCGTGGCATGTCTTCCTCGGGCGCCCCCGCATCATATTTTCTCATTTCACTTCTTTCTTCGTTCATTCGTTCTACATGCCCTAACCGTTTAAGCATCCCTTTCTTAATCTTGCTCATTAAGCTTACATCAGCCTTGCATTATTTACAAATAAAAACATTTTTCACATAGTTTTACCACACATTCGCCTCAGAGATATCATATCTACAGCATTCAGTTTACTTTTTTCCTTCATCTGCGAGTTCCATGCCTCACTGCCATACATCAGAGTTGGTATGAGCTCTCCATTATGGACTGCTAGCTTCGCTTTTTGGAATATATTTGTAACTCAGTCATGTTTGTCTCTTAAAAAATAAAATAAATATATACAGGTGTATCAGCAGGTACACGATGAACTTTTACAAGTAAATCCTGAACTTATTTTTAGTAAATTATATGGATTGTCTCCAACAACATAAATTCATTTTATTAGAAAATTATTAGGGTTTGTTGTAAGATCGGGCAAATATTTTACTAAACCCGAATCCATGACTACGCTTCTCTTAAAAAATGTTAGAAAAAAAAATTCTCCGATATCTATATATGATAATACACGGCGAGTACCCGAAATTTATGCACCATGAAGATTTGCTCTCTGAGACGCGCTACGAAAGTCTTCAGTCTAGAAGGAGAGGAGCCCTTGCAGTAACAGCTCATAAAATTAAACATATTTTGATGGACAGTTCATACTTACCATAAGCTGTCTGTACGAAACAACTACTCTCAGGGGCGGCACCACGATCTGATATGCATACCACATGGTAGAACAGACGTGTTATCTCAGCACAACATGGCAAGGGGTATGGTTCTGCTAAATAACATATCTCTTGATATTTTCAACACCACCTTGAAGGTTTCACGAAACGTGAAAAAAATTCATTTAAATTTTTGCCATTCCGTATAAATTCATACACATTCATGTTTTGTTCATGTGTATAGTAAATGGCCACAGTCTGTTTAACTCGATATATTTTTTAGTATTAATCACATTAATTAGAGAATGACGAGAGGAGAACTTTTGAATTTTTGGAAATACCGAACAGTACTTAAAATAAACCATCAAAATGTTGATAATCTCGCTGGCCGGCCGATAAGCGCGTATCGTCACGGTTTATAAAATAACTCGCGCGTCCATAGATATCATTGGCGCGGCAGTATCCGTTAGTGCCATTCGAATTGTGAATTATACTGAAATGTGACTGGTATTCGTTTTTCCTTTAAAAGTTCATGACTTCGTAATATTTTAGATATCGAAGAATTAATTCTAGCTTTCGTTAACACTCATTGTAATACATTTTCATAGAAATAAAAAAAAATAGGATCAATCTCGCTCTAAAAATACTTTTTATTTTGTTGAAGACGAACTTTTTAGAAATTCTTTTTAAAAGCTAAAAATATTTTTGGTCTCACTGTATTATACGAATTTCTATTGTTAATTTCGGATTCTTCAGAAAATTTATTGTAAAGAAATGTTTGAATCTACCATGTTTTTTAAATATTAAAAAATACATATCTAGTCGGTAATTTAAATGACATGTCGTTCAATCTACATTTAGACGTGAACCGTATTTCTTTGTATTTTCTGTGGTTGTACTTTCATTTAAATGATGTTGTAACGAATTTAACAATGGTGTCCTGTATTTTTCCACGACGGTTGAAGGATAGATGGATGAAGAAGCCTTTTGTGCTTTATTGTGTTTGGGAGAAAATAATTTCTCGGAAACCTTTCTATTCGAATACATGCTTTTTTTCCTTTATTAAGATTTAAAAAACTTTTTCGTTAATTTGTGGTATTCTTACAAACCAGCCGAAAATCTGTTTGTTTATTTCTAACGCAATAAAACTCTCGAAGGGTGAGCTATCTCGGTACGCCATTCTTCATTATGAGCTAAGGAGCTTCCATTTAACTATTTTCTTTTTACATTAACTCCACAAAGGAGGTACTAAGGAAAATAATTTCCCAAGGAACCACTTGGGGGACCCATTGAAGACATGTTGGTTATCCAATGAATGGTTCCCGGGGAGATGATACCCATACCCGCCTCCTAAATTATAAAATTATGAGTTTTTTAAACATGAGAGAAAACGCCATTTTGGTTATGAAAAATGGCGTTGTGTATATTAAGAAAAATTTCTGGTAAAACATATTTTATTCCTGGCGTGACCGGGTAGTACAGCCGATTCTTAATAAAACTAAAATTCCCAATTTCAAATGATATTTCCAATATTTTGACCGTTGACGTAAGAATTAATAGATTTGCCCTAAGTACCATTTCGACGTCTGGAAGCAAAGATCACGTGACACCCATTTTGGCCCCAAACAAGTTCGCTACGGTTCACGTTTCTTTCGCGTAATTTTGACTGCGCTAAAAAATTACAAAACATTTATAAAAAGGATCAAAAAAAATAATCGGTTTTCGTAAACAAACTGAACCTTTTTACTCTTATTTTTTTTACAGTTTTTTCAGTTCACTTTTATTTTTTTACTCCACACTGGAGGCACTGAGGGAAATAATTTCCCTAAAGGCCTTTTAGAAGATAGAAAGAAGTGAACCTGGGTCTTAAAGAGACCTATGTTGTAGGAGAGAGTAAACACAAAAGCCGGCAAATCATTCCACAGCCAGGCTGTTGAACACAAGAACCAATTGTAGAAGCGACCCGTTCTCATGTGATACATGTTAATCATACAAAAACTTTGGCGTGTTTCGTGACTGTGATTAATGACGCTAGTTCCTCAAACCATCTTCCGAAATACCGGTAGAACAAGGACAGCATTCCCGCCTGACTTCTGTGTACTCCAAAGATTGCAATCCGTTTGTTAAGATAGGCGAATCTATCAAATGGATAGCCCGTTTCTGCAAGTCAAGGGTTCAGTTCCCGGCCAGAGTTAGCCGCCAAATTCTACAATGGGACGGACTCGCGATTTGTACAGGGTCGGGAGTTGTGTACTATTAAAATATTTAAAGGGTCCTCTACAGTACGCTCAGCTTCTGAGAGGCTAACTTTACTCGGGCTTCGATGGAGTCCCCACACCTGAGCTGGTTACTTAGGGTCGTTTTGCTAAAATTAACGGCATGTCTATCTCGACCCTCGCCCCTAATTTTGGTTTCTTCCTCTTGTGCGTTAGCCCATCTATGTATTATTTGCTCTATGTTGCCGATATTGAACATAATCCATTTGTATGTTTCCGTGATATCAAAAGTAAAAGAAAACAGAATCGCCCCGGGCCCGCCAAAAAGTAACATGAAGTATTGTTAGCTTGGTAATATTCTACTTGTTCTGTAAGGCTAAAGAGCAAATGATAATTATTGTATGGCACAGAATGCCTGAGGATAGATCCTCGGTAACATTTCGGTACAAAGCCCACAATACCTGTAAACAGGGAAAGCTTAGGAGTTGACTTGTGAGTTGACTAGAAGGTAACTTTCTCAAGAGACTATCTAAGGGGAAGGTCAAAGGGTATATATCCGATTAATTTAAGGTTAATACACAAACGATAAATGAAATTTTGGTAAATGTCGGTATGAATCAACAGTGCTTAGCCTTCTAGCTCAACGACGGCCTCCGTAGTCGAGGGGTAAGTTTCCCGATTACGTATCCTGAGGTGGCGAGTTCGAATTTCCGGTGAAAAGTGCCCAAGTAAATTTTATTTAATTATATCTCATTTAAATCATATGAAATACTGTATAGTATAGTAATTACCTTTAGTATCGCCCCGGTGAAAGACTACTGGTCAGAATTGAAACGTTGCTTAAGGGAACAGCTGCCACAAAATACCCATCCAAACTGAATGATATGTTTGTTTTTAAGTATAGGTTTTGTAAATATCTAGTAAGTATGAGAAGTGTTTTATTTATTTTTGTTTAATTTAATTAAAAAAATATATATCATTAGGTTTAGGTGAGTATTTTGATTTCAAATCAAAAATAAAGTTTTGTATGAAACAGGCCGCGCAGCCGTCCCTCTTGAAATGATATAAAAATATATATATAATGTCATTCGTGTCAGCTTTTAAAAAACCCACAGATTCAGTAAACAAACACAATGTAATCTGTCTTCCAGAAGGTAATAAACCTACCCGAAAGTAGTTTTTAAAAACATAATAGTAAACAGTACCGTCAGCAATAAAATAAATTTCAAGTCATAAATAAAAACAATATTAGAAAGCAGGGGGACTCACTCCTGACATATATGCTATATATACCATTTATTTTAGATTTAATTGTACCAGTCTGATGATGCCCGTGATAGGGTAAAACCGATCCGGTCGAAAATAAATAAGCGGAAAAAAGTTACAAAAGTTTTTTATTAAAAAAAAATCATTTTAAAACGGAATTCCACCATGAATTGACAGTTTCAAAATTAGAAATAGTTCCAGCTTGATTGTTACAGACATTAAATCCGTTTCATATCATTTTTTGATCATTATAACATCAACAGGTTGGTTATTAAGACAGGGTTTAAAGTAATGTGTTGAAGGCATTTATGGTAAATTTATGTGTTCGATATAGATACTATTATCATCAGAACTTTCAAATAACAATATCCATCTAACACGCTATACACATCAGCTGTTGTTAGTTAATATTTAATTTGTATCTATCGTATGAAAATGATGGAAAACTAATTCAAGTATATTAACTAACTAACCATCACACCGTTTCACCGCAGGGGTAGACACACCGCCAAACTATTTAATCTTGGCATACACTACTTGCTTCATTCACATTTACACATAGGGCGTTCCCGACTGCTTTTTTTATTCACATTCGCGTATATTCTCCTTACACTTCTTTCGTCGTTCATTACGATCATTCTTTGCGAAACTCAACATTTTCACTCGATCATACATAGTTTTAGTTTTAGAACATATTCGCCTCAGAGATCCCATTTCCACAGCATTCAATTTACTTTCATCCTTCCTCTGCCGGTTCCATGCCCCACTGCCATACATCAGGGTTGATACCAGCACTCCATTGTGGACTGCTAACTTCGATTCTTTAGATAATTTTTTGTTAGCGCGGACCCCATTCAGTCCCCCGTTAATGGAGTTTCCTGCATTCACCCTTATTTCAATATCCCTATCAGTCTTTCCATCTCTCATAAACATACTACCTAAATATACACACTCATCGACATGCTCCAAATATTCATCATTCATCGCTATATTGCTCAAGTATATGTCTGACCTAATATTCATCTCCCGAATAAAAGATTTACGTGTGGATAAATGGTTTCTAAATTTAAAAAAAAAATACTTTTTAACCCAGCTTCACCCGAGTTCCAAGACTATTTTTTTTTATGTTCTGTTTTAAGTAAAAATGAGATACACAGAATATAGCGTCTTGTCTTGTTTTTAGGTCATGTGCACAAGGCCGTGCCGTCTATATAGGCACACAAGCACTAACTACTCTACCTTATTCGCATAAAAATATAATATAAAAATTAATGAAATTCTTACACGAAATTACAGCGCTGCGTGCACCGCACCGAACGCACTAGAATAAGGTGTCAAAGGCAGAAACTAAGTACGCAAAGTGACGCACACATCACATTCAAAAGTTGTCTTCATTCGACACAAAAGTACATAATAATATAAAGTAATAAATTACTTCTAATACGTACTAAATATTTACTATACTTTTTAATGAAAAAAAAAGCTTTAGCATTAGGTGAGTATTTTGGCCTCAGATCCAAAATTAAGTGTTTTATGAAACAGGCCGCGCAGCCGTTCCTCTTATGTTCAAAATCATCAACCTATAGATGGACCCTTTGTAGTATTAATTTCACCTTGTTGAATAGCCAAAATGATACAATGGATATTCATTACCAAAATGGTATCTCCTAGGGACAGAAGACAAAATCCTGTTGTTTAAACTACTCTATTATCAAATACAGTATGCGTATAATACTCAGAGGTCTGATAACGGCCATAATATGAAACGTCGTGTTAATCAACGGGGAACATGCATAAATAAGGGATAACGGAGATTACGAGGCCTTCATGTGAAGCATTCCAGGTATCCGTTTATGCTATAACTGGTGGTGTTATCCAATTTCCCTAGCAGGTTTGTAATAAACAACCTTACAAACATATTGCAGTTATAAAAGCTGCTAGATGTAAAATATATAAAATGAGGGCCTCCATGGTCGAGGGGTAAAACTCTCGACCACGAATCCGAAGGTCGCGGGTTGAAATCCGGGCGTGCGCAAATAAATTTTATTTAATTAATTTTGCTGTTTCATAATTAATTCATTTAAAAATAATATATTGTGTATTATGTGAGTGGAATATACTCTCAGTATCGCCCTGATGAAAGACCACCATTCAGAATTGTCACATTGCTTGAAATGGCTTCTAGCCGTGTTTAGTGACCAGATCTGAATAGCCAGGTATTTCCCCACTGTTCGCATTCTCTTTCCCCTCCCCAATGCCTTTAGCTTCACAAAATTCCCCAATTGAGGATGCCATAGTCTCATTGGCTCCAGACGGTTGGGAGCAGTTGGGTCTTGTGCGGTATTCATATTGAAAAAAAGCTTATTTTCGCCTTAAGTTACATTTATCACAATTTTTATGTTTAACTGATAACTTTTTTTATATGAATATCGCACAAGATCCCCAAATGCTCCCAAATGTCATGAGCCAGTGGGACGATGACATCCCCAAATGTATGCTTCGGGGCTGAAAGGAGTGGGGAAAGGAAGAAGATTGTAAAGGAGGTTGTAAAGTATCTTGCTAATCAGATCTGGTCACCAAACACGGATCAAATCCATTTCAAGCAATGCTTCGATTCTGAATGGTTGTCTTTGTCCAGGGCAATGCTGAGAGTATCTACCACTCTGTTGTACCTGAATTTTTAATGAATAATATAGTAAAATTAAATCAAAGCTCAATGGGGATCTGTGGGACCACGTCCAACATAACTGTGTTTTTATCACTTACTTTTACATATATATATATATATCTTAGTATATTCTTTTAAATAATAATAGTAATAATAATTGAATGATTTGTATAGCGCCGGTTTTGTGAAAAATCACCTTAAGGGCGCTGTACAAATATTACTTCCTATTCTCAATCTACTTATGTACAAACAGTACAGAAAAACACACTTACGGCAGGTCGCTTCAGATGGACACCGTTTTATTAGAAAATTTAAGTTTAGAGAAGAATTTATTTTTACAGTTGCTGTTTTATCCTCCTTTTCTATTTTTATTTTTATTTTTTTTACTTATGTTTTAAATCCAGCAGGACTGGGTGGGTAGTGCAAACCCAGTCTGCCATATCACATGAAACGCATACAATATAAATAGAGAAATGAATACAATAAAATAAATAAATAATAAAATAATAATAATAATAAAAATGAAAAAGGTTAAATAATAATATTTTAAAAAAAAAGAAAAGGAACGTATTAAATAAAATAAAAAGTAATTACGAAAAGATAATTACATCTAAATAAAAGAAATAAAATGAAAAACTTAATAGATAATAGTAAAATAGAATAATTTAAATAAATTTAATTGAGTAGATCATCTTCAGGGTGGCAGTCGCATCATTTGCATCCAGATATTGATGTTACATTTATTAGAGGATTGGTGGCACAGGAAGAGTTGGTATTTATTTGAAATATTTATAATTGTTAGGACTGGAGAATATTTATAAAATAACCTCAAAAAGCTTAAGAAGTATTAATTTTTTTTTAATTTAGTTATTTGGGGCGGTTGCGGGTTATAGACCCATTTGCGCACCTCCACGTGAATTGTTTCACTTATTCCATAAGTTTTCTTTTGTTTTTAAAAAAAGAAAGACAAATATTCCCTTTTTACGAATAACCTGACAATATTTGAAAATCTCCTACTACCATCACAGTAAGCGGAAGATGTTGCTTGTGTCGTAATGGAGGACTTAGCCAGCCGAGGAATCGAACTCACGACACCTGGGTGAGACCCAAACGCGATGCCTACTCAGCCACTGACCGGTCAGTGACTTTAGGTAAGTACTAACCGGCTAGCCCATCTAAGCAATTTACGTGAGCATTTCTTCCATTTATGGATATGATTGTCTGAAAAGTTTTAAGGTTATTTCTGAATTCTGTCGAATCTTTTATCACTCTAAAGTCATGCGGCAGTTCATTCGAGGCATTAGTTCATTCCTTATATTATACTTTTTGTTTCAAATTATATTAATATTCAATATGTGTAACCATATGGGATGTGTGGGATTGCACCAACCTCCCCACGTTATGGAAAAAAAACTTATTATTTAGGGAAATTTGAATAGCGCGAGATGTTAGAAAGATTATAAAATCAAGGTAACATCTTAGATCTTCATTCCCCCTTGAGATCAATTCCGAAAAGTTTTTTTAACCATAATTAAAAAGCACATTACTGACAAGCAATACTTTATTGATGAAAATATTTCGGCAAGTCTCCATAAATTTTATTTTTTAATCAAATGTTTTCAGATACTCCGGGAAGTACTTTCCAGTAAATATGTACGCTGTTTACGTCTCCATCTTCAATTTATTGACATACTAAAATTGAAATCAGTATGAAGTCAGAAAGTGTTTCAAAGGTAAACAAATAAAGAACAGGATATTACATAATTTCAATTCATCTGAAGCCATAGAAAATCGATTAATATTTATATTACATACATTCCTCTCAATAGGAAGCGTGATTAAATTCGTACTATTTCTGACGTTTTCAACGATATGTTAAAAAAACTGCTTATTTGATGTATTTTTTCATCTTTATTAAAAATCTCAAGTACATGGTCTTATCATCAAAAATTTCGCTTGGATCTAATAAGCCTAAAGCCGCTTTCTTGTACATGTAAGTAAAATGGTATTTTCCTCTCTGAGAGATAATTAGGGATTCGTTTTGTGTTTCACGATATCGCCCACGGGCGCTTTATAAGGAATATTGTTTTCCGCCGCCCACAAAGTACTATAAACAAAAGCTGCCATGAAGTTTTCTTTCGTAAGAATTTTTATTTTAGTCAATTTGCTGTGACAATATTTTCAGTTTTCACAAGAGTAATTCATTTACCTTTAAGTCACTCATATTTTATCTTATTTCAAGAGCCTTTTCTCTATTATTATTACAGATGGAGAAAAACATATTCGACCTTTTCTAGTAGAAAATCACAAAATCTTGAAAAATTAACAAGCATAAAATTCGACAAAAAGAATCTTTTATTCAGACTCGGGTGAGAAGATAAATATTTATTTATTTATTTTTCATAGTCTCTATAAAACAGTTGCACACTAATATATTACAGAGATTAAGATACATTACAATAAATGAGAAATTGTAAAAATATTTCATAGACAAGTATTGGAAATAACAAATAGTACACGTAATTAAACATTTGTATATTCATGATTTTACCAAGTACTGATAAAACATGCAAGAAGTGAAGGGTTGATAGTTAAAGTATTAAAAGTCATGGGGCAGATTTATAACTATTTTATGACAGGGATCAAAAGATAGTCGCAAAATTATCAACGGTCAATGCAACATCGTTGAGTAGTTGAGTCACTCTGCTGCTTGGCGTGTTCCGGTTGAACAGAAGTTTTCGCTTTCGGAGAATAAAATAATGCATGGGATCTCCCACGAGTATACTTATGGGGAACTTATAAGTTTACCTCTTTCAACATAAGTGGATTACATATGGTTCCAGAGATTAACTGAAAAAAAATGTTACACAATATGAATTAAGTGTCTCATTGCAAATAATATAACTACGCAAATACAGCTTTCTATTGCTGATTGATGGGTTGGTAGTCAGAAGTAATTAGTTAATAGATATTATGACATCATATATTAACTGCTATGGATAGGTATGAGATAATGTATTAATACTAGAATTATGTAGGTTTGAATAAATAAGGTCACAAAATTGTCAGAAATTGATCAAAATAATTTAGTTACAAAAATAATTTACCATGCAATAATCAAATTTTCACTATGAGAAGCTCGCCTCTCCGGGTAAATTATAAATAGTTGTAAATAAAATAGCAGCTTTGTGGTTGCAGAGGAAGGAGATGTAATTAAAAGCACGGGGTGAATGGGATTTAAGTAAACAATAATTATTAATAATAAACAGGGTAGTGAGGTCAACATACAAACTGAGTCAGCCCCCCTTAAAGTCAAACGAAAACAACCTGACGCAATGTTAAGTTCAAAGTCACGGCGGTGTTTTTACATATTCACACGTTTGCAAGCAACCTCCGCTTTTCCCGGTAAGCATTATAGCACGTTAATAATGTATGACTTGCTTTTGAATATCCCCCTATCTGTTAATGTATGGAATAGATAATACCTAGCTGTTAGATAGCTGTTAGAACGGTATTTAGCGCGTAGGTAGAGGGAGTGTGCTTTTAGTGTTCAGCCTTATCCCTCGGGTCCGGTATAACAAATATAATTTGGCGTCATTGGCAAACCCTCGCTAAGCTGGGACAGAGTAACCAACTAGTATTCAAAGGTTTTATTTTATTTTGTTTGCTATTAGCGACTGTATAAATAAACACATAAAATCCAAAATAAGGTACAATTATAAAAAATGTTTACAGAAAGAATATACAAAATGGTACATATATTAGTCGTTATATTTGATTTTTGTGTGTTTTTCATAGTCCCCCTCACTAGGGGGACCTGTGCTGAGGCGGACTAGAGATATTTACTTTGATGTTAAGTAATTAGTTGCGTCTTTTATGTCGTTTTAAGTGTTGTTTTTAAGGTTGTTTCATTGACCTCTTTCAGCCAAACTTTTATTCTTGACTTGTACTCATTAAAATTTTCAATTTGTTTTGTACCTGGGGAAAGAATGTTGTGGAATTCTGTCGCAAAATATATGTTGTTGGACATATTAAAGATGGTATTTATCCAAACACAATTAAAAAGCAATTTTGAATTTTTGTAGGTAATAGATCTTTATTTATTTATTCCTAAGAGACAAAACGGCTTTTTCAACAAAGATAAATATACAAATGTTTGTACGCTAAGATTGTAAATATTATGAAGCAATTATTTTTCTCAAGACAACGTATGATAATGAGACTTTGGTAATTGTATTTGCGGAGATAAATAAGATGTTTCTAGAATATACTCGTACGTTACCAATTTAATGTGAGCATCATTATTGAATTTCACGGAAATACACAAATAATAATCTAATTTTAGACTTACAAAACCCTTTTTGTCAAAAGCCCAGAATAACGTTTATTTTAAAGAATTTCAAAGTATTTAATTAAATAATAGCAAGTACAAAATAAGTTAAGTACATGATGTGAAATGTCTATTGGTATTTAATTAGCAAGTTGACAACAGACATCTAACAAATGTCATTTTAACGTGCTGATTTTCTCCTCCGAGGCAATTTTTTCCGTTCATTCATGAACCGTGTATTTTTTTTTTCTCAAATTTTATTTAACAACTTTCCTATTTTGTAAAATAAAACCAACAATGTAGCAAATCATCAGTCCCTCAAGGATATTAAAGAAATCTTAAGAAACTATGAATCTTTCTAAGTATAAATAGCATCATGTCTGATGTCTACATCATTTTACCATTAGAATATATTTTCAGCAGCTCGTTTTTCATTTCTTGTCTCGTGTATACTCATCGAGCAATATTCCTGTTGCTTCTAGGTTTTCCTAACCTTTAACCTGACCTTTCCCTTCGTAATAAAAGTCTTCTCTTTGCCTTTTCTGCTACACAGACAATAATTATTTGAAAATCCAGGATCGGTCGGTTTTCTTTTTGTAAGACATACTGTTAACTGTTGACAGCCGCGTGAGAAGGGTTCAATAGTTATAACTGTATCAAATATATTTCTAATCAATAAATTTAATAAAATTCAACATGACGTGAATGTGCGTGGGATACGTGAACACGTAATTAAACAGACACACAATTCGTCGCCCACAACACAAACAAGCGTATCCCATATTTAGTAACTTTCCAGGAGAGCCAAAATACTGATTTTTTTCTGCTGTTTCATATACATTTTATTACATGTTTCACCACTGAGTTTTTGATTACATAATTTTTTTTCCACATTAGCTAAATATGTAATAAAAAGCTCTCGTGGAAAGTTCCTAAATATGAGATACGCCTGATTTTGGTGGGCGACGAACTGTTGCTTCTGAACGCAGACAGAAACATAAAGTTTTGACGTTACTTACTCTAGTTTTACGGCTCACGATTAAAGTTGATTAACCTTAATCATTTTCATCTTTTCCAAAAAAATTACCTGAAAATTTTAATTAAGAACTCCAAATATTTTTTCATTTATTTTCAGCTGGTTTTTAATTAAGTAGATACTATTTCCTTCGTTAAATTTGTTTGGAGGATTGCTTTGCGCAAAATAATATTTTGTTTGTCCTATTTTTTTAATGAAAACTCATTGATGTGATCAGGCATGAATAGCGACCTCAGATAATAGAATTAAACACGTGCCAAACCATTGCGAAGATAAATCTACATTTTTGTTGATTGGTGAACTTTTTAGTAAAAGTTTATAGTCTTATATTTTGTCTCAACCACTATAAGCTCATGAAGTTTTTCGTGATTATAGATTGAAGAAAGAGTGATTTATGCAAAGTGTTCCGGTCAAAAATATTCATAGCATTTCATGCTACCTCATGTTTATCCAACTTGAATTAACGTTATAGATGCCACTGCTCAAAAACTGTGATATTATCAGATATAAAGATAATGTAAATTTTCCATCAGCAATAAAACAAAGTAGTATTTAAATAAAAAAACTTTGAGAATTTTCGAAAAATGAAAAACAATATGTTATACTGTCAAAAAAAAAGTAAAGGGTTCTTCTAAAGATTGCGGCATTCTATATTATGGGTCGCTTCAAATGGAGGAAATGACCCACATTGTATTAGATAGTTCCAATGGCGCCCTGGAGATTGGTGACCCCTGCTCACGCGGCACATAGCGCGTCGCATCGCGCCGCCCGGAATCTGGCCGAGTGCGCTGAATTGCTCAATTTCATCGCATTACTGGGACAGATTATTGGCTCATGATACTGCGATACATGAAAAATATTTTAAATAAAATTACTACTTGTTTTGTTACTCGACTCGTCGACTCGAAAACCGAATTTAATAAATCACTCTATTTCGCTGTTCTGGTAGGAGGAGATGAATCTCCAGACTCCAGACAACTCGGTCTTGGCATGCAGACTCTTCTGTTATACCATCGCTCTGATACTATTGACCACAGATTGCCTCGAACTCCTACAACTACGAGTTCCCAATAGACTAACCAAGGCGCTATTCCCGTTCTTTTTAACAAACATTCCTTACCTTTTTCCTTAGGGTTAAACCCTTCTTACTTAACTGCGGTTCCGATTCTCTCGGATGACAGCTGTCAGTTGAATTCAGCAAGTGACATTCATCAAAAATGTCAATATTTGCGATGTTTTAACAAGAGAAAATCTCAATATTTGCGATGTTTTAACAAGAGGAAAACTCAATATTAAGTATTTTACCAATTACGTTACTATTTACTTCATAATTAGCTAGTAAACATTATTAAACGTTGTATAGATGTTGACATCTTTAACAATTCACGTCAAGCGCAAAATCAAATGTCACTTTTAGAACAAGAGACAAAAAAAGGTCATTACTATCTAATGAGGTAGGTACCTTTTATAAAACGTGATTCTTCGTTAAAAGGCTTACTTATGGTATTTAAAAATAAAATAAAAATTTATTAAAGTGAATTATAACATAATATAATTGTTTTTAAAAGTATTAGTTCAAAATCTTATGTCACTTGAAGATATTTCATCAAAATAATCTCTTGAGAATGTATTTAGGATCTTTTTACTACTACTTGTCTCACCAGAATTCCGCAATTAATCAAGAAGTCTTTAACTTTAAGGAAAAATGTAAGGAATCTTCCATAAACAGAACGGGAATAGCGCCCCTGATCTGACCAAATTCTTAGCCTCCCTCGAAGCAACACCAATTCTTAAAGAAACTTCATCTATCGAGCATCATACACCTTCAACACACACTATCTACAATTTGATATTATTAACTCTACACCACATCCCTAAAGTCACACCGGCGATCTTTCGTGCATTTGTAACTTCAGATGCCTACTCATCTAATAGTACCCCATTCTATTTACTTTCTTCCTTCATATATATATTTGAAAAAAAAAATCTTATTTTATTAATACGAAATCACACATATTACAAATTTCACATAGATCGATCGCCCAACTTTCATTTTATTACCTCATTTAAATAATTTGTTATGTAACTTTTAAATTTATGCTTTTTTCTCTTATTTTATATTTATTTTTAATTTTATTTTAATTTCTTCATTTAAATCACTAGATTCGCTTATTCCCAAGTAGAAACCGGTAAATGGTCAAATTTCTATCACCAATTTATACCTTATTTTTATGTTAACTGATTTTCTCATAAATAAGCAAAAATAAAATAAAATTACCCTGGGTGATGTTCTTTACAATTTACGAAATGCACAATACGATTATATGTTAATTCTTTAAAGCAAATTAATTTTACAAAACCTTATTGATTTAGAATAATTTAGATATAATTTATGTAAATGTATACAAGTATCACGATGCCAAAGCTCATTAAAGAGTTTTAGTTTCTTAATATAATAGATTACTCTTTTATATCGTTAGGATTCAATGGTTTTTATTTTCTAGTATTGGGCTTTGTGCGTCACTTTAAACAAATCTTTTTCTGCTTTGCTGAAGAAATGTTTTGTCGCTGGAAATAAATATTAAACGCGTTTAAAAAATTGTGAAGTGACGCAGATAACCCTTTTAACAAAAGAGTCAATTCTTATGTACCTATTCAAGGAAAAAAAGTCAAATTACTTGTGAAAAAAACAGCAATTTTTCAGCATAATGTTCAGTCAGAGACACTCAATGTTTCTAATTGTATCGGACGTAACGCCTCCCGGAATATCTGAAGCTGCACACTTATTATTAAATTATCGTTGTCTGTTAATATATGTAACGGGCGGTCTGGCGAGCTTGTTCGCTCCAGACCGCTCAAACTGAAATGACTGAATAAAAGCGTTGGAGCGGGACAGTTGGTGGGAGGGAGACCGACTTGTCGGGAATCTACACGGCACCGGCGGTCCGCGCTTGGTGGACCGCATAAATAGCCTGCAAACGCCGGTTTGCGGCAGTTAGCATTCGACCGCCAGCCTGATAAGTACTCCTCTCTGCCCGCCGCCCGCTCTGACTTCTGAACCACTCGCCTTGTTTCACTCTGACCACTGCTTACCTCCATCGGACAACTTCCTTTGACTTCTCACCTTTGGATACCCGACCACAGCAGAATCTACAAAAGTCGACATTGTTTCCCTTTTGCAAGGAACAATATTTGGAAATCCAGAGCGAGCCCGACGCCCGAGACATCACGGATACAATAACGACTTGACCAGCACCTACATGTTTACAGTCTTGTAACGACAATGGTCGCTTACACTAATATTGGTAAAAAAAGCTGAATTTAAATATAAAACAAATTTTTAAGAGTAGTACGAAGCCGTACCAATTTTATTCAATATCTTGTTATCGACTATCTACTCTTTAAATAGTTGAAATCGCAGGGATTTTACTTTGATCGCCAGAATCCATCCCCATGTCTTATGTCTTCAAATATTCTTCTTAGATATTAAAAAAATATCTAATTCCTTCGATTCAGCAATTTGAATATTGTTTAATTTGGTCTCATGGCTTCTCTCGATGTTTTTTTTTCATGGCTATGGAAAATAAGTACTTTAGTGAAGGTTACATTAATTAGTGAAAACGTCTGTAATTCGATTGATTTTCCATTTAATAAACTGAATTAAATGTCAATACAAAACATAGATTTTCTCGTGAGCGTACCCACATTGTTTGCTGTCGGTTTTATTTTAACACGCATTATTGTTCACCTGACGACAGGTCCCGAGAATCCAGGTCAGATGTTATAACACCGTAAATAAAATTACTTAAAAACGATTAATTCGTCTATAAATCAATAGAATAATTGAACAGTTCATTTTTTGCATGGTTCTTTCGATAAATTTGAATTCAAAAGGAAAAATTATTAAAAATATTTTTGTTGCCTTTGCCTCCTATTTCAGGCGGTACCGCCCCCGTTGGTATCCTACGGGTTAAACCACTCGTCTCTTTGGTGCGAGAAATATTATTTAAATGTACATCCATTCTATAGATCGATTCCCACTGTGCACAACTAAAGACTAAACTAATAGGGTATGAAAAATAAAGTTGTCCGTTTCGTGGAATAGCATATAAATGTACATCTATGGGCAACTAGTTTTTCATATATTTTACCCCAATTTCGTAAAACTTTACTTCCGAAGAAACTAAAAACAGTAACCTTTAAATCGTCGAGTTGTACTCCCACTTCCACCCGCTTATCGACCTTCCAATAAAAGTTTTATCGCTAAAGTGTCCTGTCGGATCATTTTGCGCGTAGGCATATCAAATTCATATCGTTTTCTCAATTCCTACCAATCATAGAATAAAGAAAATATATAGAAATGCCTTTCACGTACTCGTAGATGTCATGTTCTAGTCCCAAGAGTCTGCCGCGCTGTCTCTCTAACACTGCCTGCATTGTATATTGCCATTCCATTTGATAGAAATGAAAAAATAATGAAATATTTTTTTAATAATAAAAATATATTTTCACATCTTCAATAAATGTAAAATCAATTTGTGGTGTCATTTACAATAAAATGAAGAGGAAATATTTTGTTTAAGACACTAATTAATAAATAAATAAGTACTTGTTTCGATACCAATGGTTCCCTCGTCAGGCAATGTATACTAAAAAATAATGACAAATAATCATAGACAAGTAATAACAATAAGTGGTGAGAAAAGTAAATAATTGGGTATTAATGTAAAAATAATTATATTAAATAAACAAAATTATTAAAATTATTTGTTAATGGAAGGAAGCAATCACTTTATGGCTTTAAATTATAATTTAAATGTAAAATGTTTTTGTTTCAAGTCACTTTACTTTATTTAAATATTTTTCTGCGTTTATATGTGCACATTCCTGAAGAAGGTTGAGTCCAACCGAAACCGCCCGAATGCAGAAATATATATAAATAAAATAAAGTGACTTAAAACAAAAACATTTTTCATTTAAATTATATTATTTGTATTAGAAAACAGAATTTCAAGCAAAATCAAGGAACATCCAAGGAAAAAAAATATTAATCATTTTCCTGAATATTTAGATAGGTGTTGTTAAAATAAATTTAAGAGATGGATATTTAAAAAAAATATATTAATAATATTTAAATAATTATTTTTTAACACTTTTAAACATGTCGGTATAGAGATTTAAACAACAAAAAACATATTATAATTTTTAACTTCATTAAGTGAATTTGCGTTGAAAAAAAAAGTATTATAGATTTTAAAGCCCGAGTGAGAGACTTTTGGATTACGAAACACGCTCACATCGCGTTCCTTGTGTTCTTATATAACCTATGCTACTGATATATCAAAAAAAATTAAGTTCACGTGGGGTGTTTTATAACTCTACAGTAGTTTCAGGGCTTCATCTCTATAAAATAATAAAGAAAAGAGAAATGTGCTATCAAATCATACTACATACTGACAATTTACGGTAAAATTTGCTACGTACATACAAAGAGCCTTATTTTGGGGGAGAGATGGCAAACCTTTGTAGACATGCTTTTGGGAAACGTCGGCAACTATCGAATATTGTACAATGGTATGATAAGTGCAGTTCTCCGATTGATCGAGCGTTGTGGACATTGTTAAGTTTACTAGAGTATGCAGTGAATTTCAATCTTCAACGCACAGCTTTTGTTGTGTGTGCAAGTACGATGTAAGAGTAACTACCGGGTATTATTTATTCAAAGCCAGGCACATTAAAATGCATCGTATTTTGTTCCAACGTGAGGTATACAGAGAATCGAACTGTTTACTCGTAATAGTTCCTTGACAAGCTTTTGTCTTCCAAAAAGAACATGGAAATACAAGTACACAATAACCTTCTAGAAAACTTTAATCATAGATATAAATGATCGCATTAAATTTAAAGCAAATATCATTATTACGCCTTTACTGATCACAATATAAGCCTATATGCTGATATAAGGCGTCTCTACCGTACCTTTTGAGAATACTATTATTTTTTTTAATCTTTTCTATGTTATATGTACTAACGTTTTATCCGTTGCACTCAACGGAAGTGATTATATTTTTTAATTATTCCCATATATAAATTAATATTTTTATGCTTGCAAACTGATACTTGAATTTATTTTTCTTTATTGTTTCCTAATTAAAATCACAATATTTTCATGATACATATTATTATAAATTTAAGTAACAGGCACATTTCAGTCAACCTAACCTAAACTTATCTTACCTAAATAAACTAAACCTAACCTAACTTAACTTAAACCTTGAGGTTATCATAAACTAAAATATAATGATTATTTTTAAAAACAATAATTATTAGGCTGAAACACTCATCCAAATTGAAAAAAACCTTCCGAGAAAAGATAAATGTCGCCGACAGGACTCGAACCTGCACCCTTCTGATTGCCGGTCAGATGCTCTACCGTTGAGCTATAAGAAGGGTGCAGGTTCGAGTCCTGTCGGCTACATTTATCTTTTCTCGGAAGGTTTTTTTTTTTTTTTCAATTTGGATGAGTGTTTCAGGCTAATAATTATTGTTTATAAAATAATTGTTACCCTTTGCGCTATGCACAAAAATCTTGTCTTAAAAACTTTAGTTTATCAATTAATAAAACATAATGTATTATGGAAAATAAATATTAAATTATTATGAAGTTTGTTTATACTTAAAACTGATTTTTTTAATATTTATTACGAAGATTTTCTTTAATTTTTTTGTACTCACAATATACCAAATCTGTTTTTACTTATAAATCGGTGCACCATCCCTGTTTGGGAGTTCAGCGGTGCCTTAATCCGTATGAATAAATGCAGTACTTTGTAATCTGTTGTTGTGTGCTTTGTTGCGGTTGGTGTATTGTGTAGTTAGGTTAGTTACCTGCGTGATGAGCAGCGAGCAGGTGGGCCCGGGGGGGTGCAGTTCGTCCTGCCCCCCGCCGCCCTCGAGCCCGCCCCCGCCCCCGCCGCCACCGCCCACCGACTCTGAGCCGCTTGACAGCCAGAACCTCTTGAGCCGGAGCTCTCGGCGTTTTTCTGCTTTCTGAAAAGAACGTATTTGGCTTATAATATTATCTCAGGAAGAATCGTATTTAAATTAAGTGATAAAAAATTTTCAACAATGATGTCACATTTATTTAAGAACATACAATCTGACATTTAAAAGCAAACAAAAATTGGAGGCACTGCGATCGTTTAAAAGCTTTTAAAAAAAAACAAAAAAAAAATGGTTGATCAGAAAATAAAAATATGTTTTAATAAACACAATCGTCGAAGCGCATATGTTTTACTTTAACCAAACGGTGTTCAGAATTTAGTGGTACTTTCCATAAGGAGATGATTCTATATTATATTCTAAGATAATTTTATGTTAAGGTTAAATGAAGCGTGATACGCGCGATGATGGATGTCGCTATTTAAAATATTTTAGAAAAATACACTTTTAGCACTTAATGTTTTCAAATATTGAAATTAATTGTTTTTTTGGCGAGTAAACATCCGGAATATGAAATGAAATAAATTGTTATTGCAAGTTAAAACTCAAGTACTTCAAGAAACTTTTAAAAATAGTGTCTTTGCTAGTTTCACAAAAATATATAGTATAATAAACAATTCGTTTCAATTTTTTCATTTTTCATTTTCATCAGAAAGCATTTTTTTAATTTATTTTTTATTAGCGCCATCTGTGAGCGCGCATTTCGTTCCGTTTAACCTTAAAACGTTTTTTATTATTATTGCTTTGCAAGTAAGATAATATGGAAAGGTTTTTTTTTGTATTTCTGGAATTATATATATACCGAAATAATCATCTATTAAATGATATAAAACATAATTCATGTTACAAATCAAATAAATTTAAAACATAAGAAAATTAATTATGACGTTTCGGTGTGTCTTTAAAACGAACTATCAAACGTGAACATGTGTAAACATGTGAAGAATGTGAAGAACAAGTTTCGAAACAAATTGAGTAGCTTGGTGTTGCCACAGTAATATGCATTTTGTAGTTCCAAGATAATAAACATCTACAATTAAATACCAAGCTGTACATCATTCATCCTTAATGTATTTATCATCCTTGTAAATCCAATCAAACCTTACAATCAACGTTCCAACACCAAGACTTGTCAGCAACTATATATTAAGGCGATGCAAGGGGAAGTAATGCAAAATAATGTGTTTTCGGTTTGAGAATTTGATGGCCTAGATATATCATAGATCATTTATTTAAATAATACAACTAGAGTACACCTTGGCCTTTCGTATAACCGTCCAATTTTTTTGTGTGTCTCTTTATATAAGCCTAAAAAAATAAAGTATCAGACCTAAAAAAAATGTTTAAAGTGCAAAATCTCCCACTCACGAACCCTTTTTCCGATATTGTCGTATTGTTCAATGTGGCAAATTATTTTTTTTAGAATATGACCGTAAAACATTTAACTATTTATGCATGGGCTTTACAAATTAAAATAAAATACCCGTTTTGGTGACGTTTTTTTGCGTAAACAAAACATGCGGCCGATGTTAAGCGGGAATTTTGATCTTGTCACCACCTGCATAAGAAGCGCGTGATTTCGTTGGAATTTTAGCAAGTGGATGGCCTTAAATAAGGAATCTAACTAATTTACTAATAATCGCGTAATTTTTTTTAAACTTCACAAAACTATGTCTTAGCATATTTTTTTTATCTCATTCATGTTCGTACATACTCTTCTCTTATTACTTATTTATATTCTCTTATTACTTATTCTTACGACACTTTCAAAATTGTTCAAAAATTTTAAATTTGTTTATTTTATCATGGTTTAAATTCTTGTATAATTCTACAAAAACCCTTTTAAAGATAATAATTAATAACTAACCTTGCCTCCTAACTCGCCCTTACCCCCCACCTTCCAACATAGTTGATGTTCTGTCTCCCTCTTCTAAATTACCTATAAGTAAGACCCTGTAACTCTGTAATTGATTTAACATGTTTTTGTATAACCTTGATGAAGGTTCAGGCTGAACTGAAACCGGTTGGTTAACATATAAAAATAAAAAGTGGTAACCAAACTAAGTTATTTTATTTTAATTTATAATTATGTATATCCACAAAGTGCTTGCTACAAGTGAAAAATTAATAATTAATAAGTTTCGAATCGCATAAAATAAAGAATGTGTACCTAATAAACCCTTTTTTATTAAAGCTTTTTAGCGTATATGTAGGTACAATCAACTCATATTGTGATATTTTTGTGAAATTCCGCTACAGCGGGGTTAAAAGTAGGGTAAAATAACTGTACCAAACGCCAGGTTTCCCCACCCAGTCCCTTTGTGGTGTTAACGTCAGCAAACCATGCAGATAATGCAAGCAGTTTATGTGACATGAAAGAGAAGTTAGTTTCGGTTAAACTGTACTTATGACATTAGTGTGAACTTCGGTCCGGGTGGATACAGAAGTAAGTAAGCCTGCTTTGTGCAAACTTACTTTATATTTATATATGCGATTAAAAACTCGCAAGTAGAACATTCTAGCGATGTGACCTTTTTGCAGGACATTCTATTGGAATTTTAAGGTTTAACGAAACTTTATATGCGCTCATAGAGAGCATATTTCAAATATTTAGAGAGAAAAAAAAGCACGTCATGCTTTTAAAAATTGAGATGAATATGGAATTTTTTTTTTTTTTTTTATATGAATACCTTACAAGAGTCCCAACTGCTCCCAACCGTCTGGAGCCAGTGAGACTATGGCATTCCAATTGGGGAATGTTGTGAGGCTGAAGGTATTGGGGAGGGGAAGGAGAAGGGGAAGAGGAAGGTGGGGAAATACCTGGCTATTCAGATCTGGTCACCAAACACGGCTAAAAGCCATTTCAAGCAACGTTTCAATTCTGAATGGTGGTCTTTCACCAGGGCGATACTGAGAGTATCTTCCACTCTGGAACGTGCGCAAATATACTATATATTATTTTTAAATGAATTAATTGTGAAACAACACAAATTAATTAAATAAAATTACTTGCGCACGCCGGGATTTGAACCCGCGACCTTCGGATTCGTAGTCGAGAGCCTTACCCCTCGACCATGGAGGCCGAATATGGAACATAATAAATTGTTATTGTAAGTTTAAAGATTTTTCAAGAAATTTAAAAAATTCTGTATATAGTTTTACAATAATATATTGATAAATCATTTAGAATAACTTTGTTTACATCACTTTTTTAAATATAAATATCAACATGTTTCGAAAGCAAAGGTTTCTTCATCAGAACAAACAGTATACTGTATAATGTAATATTATTATATGTCTTACCATTTCTCATTTACCGTATGGCATTACCAATTGTTTTTTGAAGACTGAAAAAAAAAATCCTGGCAATCAAGCAAATCACAATGTCACGCGCATTGCTTCTCTTTTGTAATTTCCTTGTCTCAATACCAATAAGAATATTCCAGTTAATTCTTCTATATGCGCTGACAAATGAAAATTATTCAACCCTAATCATCGTCCGTGGCCAAGTGTTGAACAATGTGATTCAACTGGAAACAAAACACGAGCCAAGCCTAGTACAAAAGCCTATGATAACGTTTTGAAAACACAGAAGAACGGTTTGAATTTCTGGAGTGACAACGATCCACCGGGTTAGGGCAGTTTCACCATTGTTACATAAAAACCTCCATGTTGAAAATTTTCAGTTGTTTCATCATTGTTACATGAAAATCTCCATGTCGAAAATTTTAATGAACTGTGGGGAGGCAAATTGAACCGAAGAATTAATATACCCATATAATTATAATTCAAACAACCGTGTTTTAAAGACCGCATGCCGTATTACTTTGGTAAAACCCTCATTAATCCAAAGCTCTGTATGCTCAAACGTATATCATACATATTTCAGAAGTATTGTTATTACAAGAGCATGTTTTAAATATTAAAGTGGTTTATGACATGATAAGATATTTAATGAAAGCTTTCCTTTGTTCTCGAAAAATAAAAGTATCGGTAGACGTATGTGTACATATGTCATTATAAAATAAAAATATAAGTAAGTAGAAGATTAATGGGTGTTATAAAATAGAACGGGCTGAGTGGTTGAGTGGTTACGATCCTTGGCTACGAATCCGGAGGTCGCGAGTTCAAATCCAGGCGTGCGCAACTAAATCACATTTGATTAATTGTGTTATTTCACAATTTATTTTTTAAAAATAATACAAAGTATATTTGGGGCATGTTTTAAAGTGGTAGATACTGTCAGTATCGCCCTGGTGAAAGACCACCATTCAGTATGGAAACATATCTTGAAATGGCTTTAGCCGTGTTTGGTAACCAGATCTGAACAGCCAGTTACTTATCCATCTTCCTCTCCTTCCCCTCCTCAAAACCTTCAGCCTCACAACATACCCCAATCGGGGATGCCATAGTCTCACTGGTTCCAGACGGTTAGGAGCAGCTGGGACTCTTGTGTGGTACAAAATTAAATAAATAAACGTCACAGTATTTGTAACAGCATTCTATTATAATTCTAAATACATCAAATCTTTTCTTACAGTCTTTTAAAATAATACAATCATCAGACAGCTAAAACGATGCATAGAACGCCACTGCTACATTATTTATGTCGTGTAATCTCAGTATCGAATTAAAATATGCTAATATGAAACGGAAAATGCAAGGCGATATCCTGGATGCACAAACACATTGTGGTAAAAACGACAAGACGGAAACTGAGCATAGCTGCTGGAAAACTTCTTGGAACGAGAAGAATGCTCGCTACATTGGGGAAAAACCAATATTTAAATAATAAAGTGTACTACGAAAATTGCCTCACAGAAGTTTAGAAGAGTGTAGTTTTTTTCATAAAACAAACGAGTCTAGCGTAAAGATCAATAAATTCAAAGACCCTCCGTAACAACTCCCAACCGAAAAGAAGAATAGATTTGATGTACAAAATTCACGTTTAAAGAGGTCTTAGAAACATCACTGGAATAAAAATGCGATCGATGTGACCTTAAATGTCATTCCTCATTTTGGAATGGAGGAAAAACACAGAATCAAGAACAGACTTAAAGTATAGCTCAGGTAAAATAGTAATGGCCTAACCATGTATCAAGATCTGACTTTTTTTAATAAAAAAATTACTTAAGAAATGCAGAGAATATCTATTAATTTCAGACCACAACCGCACACCGCTTGTTATAGCGAAATATACTAAAATGATATTGACATAACGGTGTTTAGTGACCAGATCTGATCAGCTAGGTACTTCCCGAAATTCCTTTTCCCCAACACCTTCATGGGGTAAGGTTTGTCCAGGTCTTGGCAGCGGATGCGTTGGCCTACCTACTGCGTGGTGGGTCGGATCGGGAGAGAATGGTTGAGGGAGACCCTTTACAACTGGCTACCGTTGTCCAGGCCGCTCGATAGTACAGGGGCCCGACCCTCAGGCTCACGACTGAGGGAGGGCTGCCCCACCAGCGAGTGTAAAAACCCCGCCGCTGCTGTTGTGCCGATTCGTGACCGGAGGGGACCCAGCAGTAGCGTTTGGGGCGCATTGGGAGCCCTTCCCAGCCAGACTCTCCCAACCATAGCCTTGCACCGCAGTCGGTGGGATGGATTCATACGTCCGTCAGTCCTGGACACCCTGACCCCCAGCTTCCTACCCACCCTTTATACCTAATCCTTCCCTTGCTTTCCCTTTCCTATAAACCCCCAAAAATAATTAAAAAAAACATGGAATCACAAAACAATAATAACATCATTACAACGGCGAGTAGTAGGCGTCCCCGGTGCAGGCCAAAAATGTTGGTAAATTTTACCAACATTCGAGGCCTGCACAAAAATTTAAATTCTGTCCATCATCACCTTCAATCCCAACGCCCAAACCTTTTATTCCTCTCCGAAACGCAGATAGCTGAGCCTCCAGACGCCTCCTATCTGGACTGCCCGGGCTTCACCCTCGTAGGCAAGTTCAGACCTAAAGGAGGTGTTTGTTTGTATAGCCGAGCTGACGTCAACTGTGTGCGACTGTTGAGTCTGGAAAATTCCAGATTTGACGTAATGTGGGTGCGCGTCAGTCTTGCCAGTACGGTAAGATTTTATGCGTGTTTGTACCGCTCACCAAACCTCAGCGAATCAGACTCATCCGAGCTATTTAAACATTTGAGCGAAACTATTGATGACCTCTTACCCCGCTACCCTTCGGCCGAGTTTGTTGTTCTGGGGACTTCAATGTTCATAATGAACCGTGGTTGAAGTTCTCATGTTCAACAAACTCGGCTGGCCGACAGGCGGAATTCTTTGCCCTTTGCCATGGGTTGGAGCAACTGGTTCAGGAGCCTACGAGGGTTCCTGATGTCCAGACTCACCGCTCCAATCTGTTAGACCTATTTTTAACCACCGAGCCACGTGGTTATGGGATTGATGTCGCAGCGCCTTTAGGATCGTCCGACCATTGCCTGGTGACGACATCAATCCCTATTAACTTCAGACCCCCAATTGAGAGGCTGAAGAGAAAAATGTGGCACTATAGGTCAGCAGATTGGTTATTTTAATGCTTTCCCATGGTCAGCTGTCTGTTTTCAGACTTCGAATCCGTCCAGATGTGCCCAGGAAATTAGTGAAGTCATCACATCTGCGATGGATGGCTTCATTCAATCAACTATTAAAGAAACTGGCGTAGGTTCAAAGCCGTGGTTCAGTCGACAATGCTCCGAAGCAGTTCGACGAAAAAACGCGGCTTACCGAGCCTACAACACATCTCGAACGTCAGAAAACAGATCAGCATATAACAAATTGGCAAAGGACAGTAAGAGAATCATCAATAGGTCAAAATTTGAGCACGACCTACAGATCAGTAAAAAGCTAGCTGCCTGCCCGCATGGCAGCAGGGCGTTCTGGTCGCTAGCGGGCTCCATAGGTCGCAATTTCTGCAAATCCAGTCTGCCGCCTCTTACCAGACCTGACGGTTCACTAGCAAACACTGCTACCGAAAAGGCCAACCTTTTAGGGAAAATGTTTGCAGAAAACTCGGCCCTCGATGACCGGGGTGCCATCCCGCCGTCGGTTCCTCACTGCGGCTTCTATATGAAAAAGCTGAGGATACGGCATCGGGATGTACTCCTTGTCTTACGGGGGCTCGATGTTAATAAAGCTAGTGGGCCTGACGGAATACCTGCCCTGGTATTGCAGAGGTGTGCTGCAGAAATCGCTCCAGTTTTAACAAAGCTCTTTAAAATGTCCCTGAAATGTGGCTCTGTGCCCTCTGGTTGGAAAAAAGCGGTCATTCATCCTATACCTAAGAAAGGTGACCGCTCCAACCCGGCCAACTACCGCCCCATAGCGATCACATCAGTTCTGTCCAAGGTGATGGAACGTGTGATCAACGACAAACTGCTTACATACCTCGAGAAGAACAAAATCATTAACGACCGCCAGTATGGATTCCGGCGGAACCGCTCGTGCGGTGATCTTCTCGCGTATGTGACGCATGTTTGGGGACGGTGCCTGGAACGTTATGGTGAGATTCAAACGGTCTCACTGGACATTTCTAAGGCCTTTGACCGGGTTTGGCACCGAGGACTTGTCAACAAACTGCCTTCTTACGGACTTCCCGTTTCCTTGTGTACGTGGATTGCCGACTTTTTGAGGGAGAGATCGATTCAGACGGTTGCTGATGGTTTCATCTCTTCCTCGCATTCAATAAATGCTGGCGTCCCACAAGGATCGGTTCTATCTCCGACATTGTTTTTGTTGCACATCAATGACCTCTTGACATGTGCACCAATCCATTGTTACGCGGATGACAGTACAGTCCATGATTGCTTTTTGTTTGACAAGCCCCCAAAGGGCACACAAACTCCAACGGCTCGGAGGGCTTTGAAACAGAGAATGGACGGTTACCTTGAGAGGGTCTCCTCTTGGGGTAAGAATAACCTCGTCGAATTTAATGTTTCAAAGACCCAATCATGTCTGATTACGTCTAAAAGGGATCGAAATGACAATCTAGTCTCCTTTAATGGAAGCAATCTTCCCAACAAGCCCTCCATTGATATGCTTGGTGTAACCTTAAGTGATCAGCTCAGGTATGGGGTCTCCATCGAAACCCGAGTAAAGTTAGCCTCTCAGAAGCTGGGCGTATTGTACAGAGCCCGCAGATACTTTAATAGTACACAACTGCTGACCCTGTACAAATCGCAAGTGCGCCCCATTGTAGAATTTGGCAGCCACCTCTGGTCGGGAGTCCCAAAATATCTGAAAAAACCTTGACTCTGTGCAGAAACGGGCGGTCCGTTTGATAGATTCGCCTATCTTAACAAATGGGTTGCAATCTTTGGAGCACAGACGTCGGGTGGGAATGCTGTCCTTGTTCTACCGGTATTTTAATGGAAGATGCTCCGAGGAACTAGCGTCATTGATCCCTTCAGCACCGGTGCATAGTCGGGAAACCGCCAAACGCGCGCCCAACATTTGCACACGGTTGACATTTGTCACATGAAAACGGGTCGCTTCTACGACTCGTTCTTGTGTTCAACAGCTCGGCTGTGGAATGATCTGCCGGCCTCTGTGTTTCCTCCATCCTATAACATGGGTCTCTTCAAGACCCAAGTTCACTCCTTCCTATCCTCTAAAAGATCCTCCACACAGCATCCCCAAAGATGATATAGGCCTTGAGGGAAATTGTTTCCTCCTTGGTCTCCTGTGTGGAGTTACTGTAAAAAAAAAAAAAACCTTACCCTCCCTGCTCCTGTCAGCTTCACAGCATACCCTAAATCAGCGTTTCTGAAAGCGGGGCGCGAGTCCCGCCAGGGGGCAATTTGAATGTATTGGGGGGTAATGTGCAAATCATTAATTATTAATATTAGTAATACATTTTTCCAAATCGCATTTTTTCTTATTGCAATCCTGACTTCGACAAAAAATAGTATTATAATTTTTTATAAACGTAATTAATGAAACACGCGCTGAGCTTCACCTTGCAAATACAGAACTATCACTTTAAAGATATTTGGATCTGAACCAAGAAATTTCATCTGCAGCACATTTCCCGCTTGTGCTAAATGTTTTTTTTTTTAATTGGATGTTTTGGAAGCGTTCAGGTGGGGAATGGCACAAATTAGGTTGATAAATACTGCCCTAAATAGTGGTGACATAGTCCGAGTTGTTTCGGACAGCTGGGACTCTTGTGCGGTATTACACAAAATATGTATATTTTAAAATGTGACGGTTTTACCTCGCAACAAACTATGTCATATTATACCAAAACTGGGCGAAATGGTGGATCGATGAATTCGTTTACAGGATTACAATTTGAAATTCAACTCGCCAGAGAAAGTAAGTAAGTAATGAAATTGGAGCTGTGGACTGGGAAGTGGCCTTAATTATACTATGTAGACTTAGGGAATTAATTAATACAATACCCTTAGGGCAGATTGATTTTCTATTCAAAGAGAATTTAAAAAATTCTTTGTGGAAAATCAGAATATTTTCATAGAGATTACATAATACGATTAATTCTATTATAGCTGCAATAAATGTTATATCATTTTAAATAAAATGAAGAAGACATATTTTGTTTAAACCACTATTTAATATATAAATAGCAACATATTTTGGAAGAACTGATGATATTTATATGTTAAATAGTGGTTTAAATAAAACATTTCCTTTGTGGAGTCATATTTTTTTACTATTTTTAATTATTTTTTTTTTTTAATTTTGTATTTACGTTAAGTTAAATATTTTTTTCACTTTCTTAAGAGGAACGGCTGCGCTGCCTGTTTCATAAGTAATTTAATTTTGGATTTAAGGCCAAAATACCCAACCAAACTGAATAATATATATTTTTTTTTAGTAAATATCCAGTACGGAAGAGAAGTATTTGAATTATTTTTGTTTTAAATTATGAAGTATAGGCCATGAAAAAAATCAATTTTCATAATTTTAGCGGCAAATTAGAAAATTATTTGCGGGTTACATATTTTTTAAATTTATCATATTTGCTGTGTAAATATGATATGTTTACGTAAATAAAAATATAAAAACAAAACATTTCGGGTCGATATTTAAAATTATGTACGGAAAATTTGTGTTCCAGGGTAAATTGGACGTTTTTAATTAAAATTTAAAGTCTAATACTAATTTTAATGTTTTTTTAGATTTTTATTTTTATTTTATAGTACATTTTATTTTCAAAGCAGATGGGAAAAACTTTTTTAAAATCACTGTTAGCCCCCCAAATAATTGTTAAAGGTGCCTATAAAATCACGAAAAATCAATTTCTTTAATGGCCTGTATTTCATAATGTAAAACAAAAATAAATAAATTACTTATAATCCTTACAAGATGTTTACAATATATTTTTTGATGACAAAAAAGATCATTAGATTTAGGTTAGTATTTTGGTCTCAAATTCAAAATTAAGTTTTCTATGAAACAAGCCGCGCAGCCATTCCTCTTAACTTTATATTAATTAATTACATACTCGTACATACATATTTATTATTCTTAACCTATCTTAATACTTATATGATCATATCATATTACTTAATATTACATACCTTAGATATGTTTCCTATCATACATTGTTATTTTGTTCCTTATATACACCCTCATGGAATATGATTCTTTTACCACTTTCAGTCTTTACTGTATTCGTGTACAATTAATTATGTTATCTTGTGTAGTGTTCGTGTACTTGTGATGTTTTTATAAATGCTGTGTTCGTGTCTATAAGTCCATTTTGTATTCTGTAGATTAATAGTAATTTTAATTATATTGCAGTTTGTCAGAATATCATTGGTTGTGATTTTTATTTAATTTTAATAATTATTTTCATGGAAATCGTTATCAAAGTGCCTTATAATCAAAGAGAGCCATACTATGTATTTAGTTTCATTAGGCATGTAAAAGAAATATGTGTATAAAGTTGTTTAAGTATATTTCTAAAGCATTGGATAAAGATCACAAGAACAGTTTTTTAAAAGGAATAATAAATAAACATAAAATTTTACGCACCACCAAAACAGAACCATAATGTATTAAATTCATAAGAATTACTTTGTTTAACCCACTGTTTTAAATTTATAAATATCTACATGTTTCAGAAGAAAAGTTTCCCTCAGGATAAAAAAATACTATATTGTATTATATTATCTTGCTTATCCTGAAGAGCCTTACTTCTGAAACATGTAGATATTTATGCATTAAGAACGGTGGTTTAATCAAAGTTATTCTTATTAATTTATTAATTATGACGTCACAAAGTGATTACGCATCTTTTTTAGAAATTTTAATTAATTGATTAATTCTACCCGGTTTCGAAAGAGACATCATTTTTTGGTTTTGTTTATTGTACATTTGAAAAATATGGCGTCTTATTTTTGAAAAACAAACGGATCTCTCAACGTTTCATAACTCATATTGGAAATGACATTGCGAGTTAAAAATAAATTCATTGATTTTAAAAATTCTAGATAAAAAAAAAACTTTGCTGAGACGCCAAAACTCACATTTTGAGAGTTTTGAGCTGCTTTAATGTCAAGATTATATACTAACTTTTAAATAAAAATATGTGTCCATCCTATATACCATTAAGATATATAAACTTGTACAATGGAGTTATTTTCGAAATACGCAAACAATGAAATACAAATACCCTTTCATAATATGCGTCAAGTATTTCATATTTCGTCAAGATCAATTGTTCGCAGTTGGAACTTGCTGTTTCCAACAGTTTCGAAAAAAGGATAATAAGAAAGTTATTTTTACATTCAATCGTTGAGTTCCATAGTTGGCGTACCTTTCATCAAAGCCCTTTGGTAGACCACTTGCCTCTGGGCCATGCTGCCAGACGCTAAAATAAAGAGAAAACTCAATCTTTCATTTTTAAGTAACCTGAAATATTTAAACAAGTTATCTGACGACCTGCGAGAGGTCATGCAAGGCATAAAAAGTAAAAGATTCCAGTGAAACGAAATAAATTAAGTTAAGGATACCTTTTTACATCGCAGAGAAACGAGGACGCCAAAAGCTCCGCTGTTAGAATGATAAAAAACGTCTTTATTAATTGTGGACATTTGTTCTCCGAGACCCGCTTACACTGCTGATAAATTTAACGGTAGGCTTGGGTAGGTACCTACATAATTAGATTCTTTCAAAAAACAATCATAAAAACACTCATCACTTGTCCTTGAGACACAAAAATGGTTCCTGCTTCGACGTAAACATATATTTTTGTTAGGTGCCTTTATTACATTATGCTCTTTTTGATATATGGTGTTATGCTGTTTTAAATTTGTACATCCTGTATGCATGAAAAAAACACACACAGACAAAAAGGCCCGAATTTCTGTACATTTTCATACGAAGCGATAACTTGCTGATGTGACATTATAATTTAAAAAAAAAACAGTTACATTATATTTAACATCACTTTAATTTTGATACTATTATAAACCAGATTTCTTATTTAAAATTTTCAAAACCATTTTATCTAGGCTAGTGGTTCGACTAACGGGTGGTTGTCATTCAAAATCTTTTTATAAGTTAGCATTTAGGGTATTTATACACCATATCTACCCTCTGTCACTAGTTTTAAGTCACTTGCTACAGGTCTAAGTTGTACGTCGCTAGCTATATAAGTCTTAGATGTAAGTCACTAATTATACGTCTGAATTAGGTAGTTTCTAGTTATAAAACTTAGCTGTAAGCCATGAGTAACAAATCCTAGATGTAAATTATTAGATATAAGTCTAAGTGAAAAGGTATAGGTTAGATAAATTATGTTATAAAGTGCCCTTGAGGTGATTTTCCTTTAATTATTATTATTATGTAAATATAAAGGATCGTTCTATGTTTGTCTCATTGGGAAAATTTTTGCGTTGAAACATCGTAATATTATTTGAATCAAGTGGAAATAAGTTGTTTATCAAATTACATTAAAACTGTAGCTCGATATCAACGTTTCAAAATGCAAGGATTTTCTAATCCTTAGTTCGTTGTTTAGGTTTATTTTTCCTTGGTAATTTAGGCTTTGTTACCTAAAAAAGATCGCATACATTTTTTCGTTTTGTTTTTTTAATGAAATTAACTTCTTTTTTTTAGGGTTTATTTTCATTTAAAGCGGTTAAAACGACAATAAAATTATTGGTTTTTCCATATCTACAAAAATGATGTAGTTATGAGCTTTCAAATGGATAAAACGACCGCTCAAAATACCCGTGACGTCACGAAACACAAATCGCAATTAAATTCGGCAGTAACGCATACTGCCGCGCAAGTCAATTTATGTATTGTGCCGCCACACGTTTATCGGCTAAAATATCAACATTTTGACGGCTTATGTCTTCGGTACTATTCGGTATTTTCCAAAAATTCAAAGTTTCGTCCTCAGCACGCCCTAATTAATATGACACAATTATAAATAATATGGAATTTCGGTGTAGGAGACAAACTCACTGTCCTTCACGACTGCTCGGACAACTTTGTATTTGTATCCTTTTCGGAGTTATACCCTCGTTAACACTATATATATAAGCAAAGTATCTGAGTTTTCGTTGTCTTATCGTATCCATCGTGCTCCAGTCGACTTTCGTACGACGTCCCTCTCCTCTCGCTAGAACAATGCCTTACAGCGAGGGTAAAGTATACACTAGATAATATGTGTACAAGTAGCCGGGAGCTATCCACAATTCAACTGCATTCTCTCTAAATTTATTTACTTGCAACCGCTATAGCTTTTACTTGCGTAATACATATGTATATATATATATTTTTTTTACAGTAACTCCACAGAGGAAACCGTGACGGAAATAATTTCCCTCAGGGCCTAGATCATCTTTGGGGATGCTGTTTGGAGGGTCTTTTAGAGGATAGGAAGGAGTAATCCTGGGTCTTGAAGAGACCCATGTTGTAGGAGGGAGAAAAAACAGATTATTCCACAAACAAGCTCTTGAACACGAGAATGAGTCGTAGAAGCGACCCGTTCTCTTGTGATAAATGTCAACCGTATACAAATATTGGGCGCGCGTTTGACGTGTTTCCCGACTGTGCATCAATACCGAAGGGATCAATGACGCTAGTTACTCAGAGCAACTTTTATCAAAATACCGGTAGAACAATGACAGCATTCATACCTGACGTCTGTGCTACAAAGATTGCAATCCGTTTGTTAAGATAGGTGAATCTATTAAACGGACAGCCCGTTTCTGCACAGTGTCAGATATTTTGGGGCTCCTGACCAGAGGTGGCTGCCAAATTCTATATTGGAGCGCACTTGCGATTTGTACAGGGTGAACAGTTGTTTACTATTAAAGTATCTGCGGGCTCCGTACAATACGCCCAGCTTCTGAGAGGCTAACTTTACTCTGGCTTCGATGGAGCCCCCATACTTGAGCTAGTCACTTAAGGTTACACCAAGCATATCAATGGAGGGCTTGTTGGGAAGATTGCTTCCATTAATGGAGACTAGATTGTCATTTCAATCCCTTTTAGACGTAATCAGGCGTGATTGGGTCTTTGAAACATTAAATTCGACGAAGTTATTCTTACCCCAGGAGAAGACCCTCTCGAGGTAACCGTCCATTCTCTGCTTCAAAGTCCTCCGAGCCGTTGGAGTTTGTGTGCCCTTTGGGGGCTTATCAAACAAAAAGCTATCATGAACTGTACTGTCATCCGCCTAACAATGGATTTGTGAACATCTCAAGAGGTCATTGATGTGAAACAAAACCAATGTCGGAGACAGAACCGATCCTTATGGGACGCCAGCATTTATTGAATGCGAGGAAGATATGAAACCGTCAGCAACCGTCCGAATCGATCTATTCCTCAAAAAGTCGGCAATTCACGTAGACAGGGATACGGGAAGTCCGTAAGAAGGCAGTTTGTTGATAAGTCCTTAGTGCTAAACTCGTCATATACGCGAGAAGATCACCGCACGAGCGGTTCTGCCGGAATCTGTACTAACGGTAGTTAATAATTTTGTTCTTCTCGTGGTATGTGACCAGTTTGTCGTCGATCACACGTTCCATCACCTTACACAGAACTTATGTGATCGCTATGGGACGGTAGTTAGCCGGATTAGAGCAGTCACCGTTCTTAGGTATAGGATGAATGATCGCATTTTTCCAACCAGACGGCACAGAGCCACATTTCAGGGACATTTTAAATAGATTTGTCAAAATTGTATTAACTTCTCTAGCGCACCTCTGCAATACCAATATTTGAATAATGGTATTCCGTCAGGGCCACTAGATTTATTAAAATCGAGCCCTCTTAAGACGTGGAGTACATCCCGATGCCAGATCCTCACCTTTTTCGTATATAAACTGCAGTGAGGAACCGATGGCGGGATGGCACCTTGATCATCGAGGGCCGAGTTTTTCGCGAACATTTTGCCTGAAAGATTGGCCCTTTTGGTGACGGTATGTGCCAGTGAACCGTCTGGTCTGGTAAGAGGTGGCAGACTGGATTTGCAGAAATTGTGACCTATGTATCCCCCTAGCAATCACGCGGGCAGGCAGCTACCTTTTTGCTGATGTGTATTTAGTACTCAAATGTTTACCTATTAATGATTCTCTTACATTTATATTAAAATAACGTTTACATTATATTATTATATTCATTTCTCACTAAGAGGGGCTGGTAAGTACCTATATAAGAAACCAACACTCACGCTTTTATATCGCAAACACGAAACTTAACCAACAATGTTATGACCACACGTTGGTGATGGTGTTCATATCATTGAGTTTTAATTCTATTGCTGCAAATATTATAATCATCTGCAGTTGAAAAAAGCACAAAAATTACTTTTGTTAAATGCAGGTGAGAATTTGAGTATACTGCCACGGACAGAACTACCATAACAATTGCTACACGGTCTCGACTCTACAGGGAATAATATTCATAAAATTCACACAGCCACGCTACGTCCAGTAAAATTGAAAATATCCGGTATGGAGGGGAATGTTAAAACGAATTGAAAAAATAATACTTAAAAATACAATGGGTCAGGTTATGGAGAAAATATTAATTTTGAGTGTCTGTACGAGTACTTTAACGTATATTCTAAACCTTCATTAACGTCAAATGTAAAGAATTGCAAAAATATTGTTATGGTTTATCAAATATATACATAATGTATTAGAAATTATAGGACGTGTATCTACATTCAGGGAAGATTTGAGTGTTTATTTTATTACTTTGCTTTTGCTAAGTGTTATAGACCAAACAGAAGACGTTTTGACAGGTTAGCTGCTTATCGGTATTTTTCACGTGAGAGAAAACAATAATTTAAGTGATTATTGAAAACTGAGGTTATGAAGAGTTTGACATTGTTTAGAGGTTCAAGGTGGCAGTTGGACAATAGAACTATTGAATGATAAATTTTAATCAAATATACATTTTAATTAAATAATGCATAAAATGATTGGTAAGTATCCAAAAGTTTGATAAAAATTAATATTCTCGTCATGCTGTTACAAAATCAACCACGGGTACTTCATGTTCATAGCACTAGAAAATTCGGAAAATTTATTGAATATACGCCAAATATATCCCAAAAGGTAGTTACGCAGACAAAAAGTGGTTCACCTCATAGTAATTTAATGGATACAAATTAATCGATACTGACGTAGAATAATTATCTTCTGCATATTTCATATGATCACAATTACTTATTTTATTTTCCATGAACAAAATAATGTTCATCAAATATTTCACGGTGGATTCGAAATACACCAAAGTTGGACTCATGATTAATGAAGAAAAAAATATGTAAAAACTATTACATTGGAGAAGTGAATTCTATTTTCAAACTGAATATATATTAACAAAAAATTGAGTACGTTAAATTAAAAGAAAGAAAGTTCAACAATTTGCGTCAACACTTCTCAAATTTGGGAGATTTTCTTTTTAAATCATACACACAAGTTCCTTAACGTAAAAATGGGGATTTTTTCAAATCATTACCAGATGGAACAAACGAAATAAAAGCAACCAAAAAAAACACCATCCGAATAATGCCAGAACAAAATAAAACAAAACTTTAAATAAAACAAACAAAAAAATCTATTGGCTAAAAGTATTCATTTTTAATATCATGAACGCAAACAAAGGCATCAGAGGCAGCAAGAAAATAATTCGAGAGTAGCAGGAACATTGTACATTTTGTTAGGGATGGAAAAATTCGCCAATCGCTGAGAACATACCCGCATCAACCTCATTTAGATTTTTTTCCGACGTTTGCTTTTATATTATGTAATTTTATTAAGCAGTTTTCGTCACATTCGGGAAAATTTGTTGGAAAAACCTTTTTATCATAATATTTGCTTTAGCCTTTCAGGGACCTTTCACATTATAATGAATCAAACAAAAAAACATTACTCGCAGAATTTATGAAAAGTAATCCGAAAAAATCTCAGAAAGATATAGGTATAAATATTTATCAATAAATTATCATGAAAATAATTAAAAAAATTTAAAACCCAATAATTTAAATACATAAACGATAATTTTCTGTAAATATATGTAAAATTAAGGAGGTTTGTATCCTTATTTAAAGTAAATAAATGCCTAAAAGATATATTAATTTATTATTATTTCAAATATATAAAAAAAGAAAACATGTTTTTCATCGGATGTAAAAAATTAAACATGAAGAGAAACGGAAAAAAGTATTTGAAAAATTATTAAATAAGTGTATGTAAGTATGGAAACAAATGGTCACCGGATAAAATAAAAACACGTATAAATTGACACACTTTTAAAAAGTGACACAAAGTCATTAAAAGCATTGAAAAAGCCTCGTCCGAAAACCGTATCTAAACTAATCAAATTTAAAAAAAAATTATTTAATATTTTATCTTAAAAAATGATTCATTGGGATAAGTTAGATTATGTTTTCGAGTTTCTTTTTTTCGTACTTATAATAACTTTTTAAAAATGTGGAGATTCATTCGATACGTGTGTTGATTTATCATGGAACCGGAAAAAATGTACCTATATTCATATATGTAATAATTCCTAACCGTAACTAGGCAGGATCTTCGATTAAATTATCCGAAGATCACAATATATTTATTTATATTTGTCAATTTCGATACCTTAAAAAAAATAGCAAAATATGTTTAAATGTGTGAGTTAATAGATGCATACTGAAAGTGAAAGTGACAGTAAAAATATATTTTTGATATCTCCAAAAATAACGAAGTTTTGAATGAGCTTACAAAGTAAACTTGTTTAAAAGTAGTTGTGACACCTCGAGATACAATTCAGTGCAATTCACAATTCAAATGGCGGTAGCGCACACTGCCACGCCAGTCATTTTATGTACAGTGACGTCACCCGCTTATCGGCAGACTGGCGAGATTCTCCTAAAATATCAATATTTTGATGACACATGTCTTTGGTACTATTCGATATTTTCCAAAAATTTCGCAGAGTTCTGTCCTCAGCACGCCCTAATTTTTTTGAATAACATCAAATTCCGTTGTAGGAGACAACCATATTGGGGAATATTGTGAGCCTGGAGGGAATAGGGAGTGGAAGGAGATGATGCAGAGGAAGGTGGTGAAATACCTGGCTATTCAGATCTGATCACCAAACACGGCTAAAGCCATTTAAAGCAAAGTTTCGATTTTTAAAGATGATCTTTCACCACGGCAATAATGAGAGAATCTATCAATGGGAACGTGGTGCAAGTATACAATATAAATATATATTTTTTACATGTTTGAATTAAATGTGAAAAAACACAATTTTATTCAATAAACAAATATTTACAACCTCCGAATTCGTAGTCTTACCCGTCGACCGTGGAGGCCATCATTAATCGATTAATTAATTGCATTTACACGAGTACAAATTAAATAACGACGTCATTATCTTCAAACAACAATATACAGATGCTTTTAACTTAATTAAGCACAATACCCCACAGCTGGTTCCCTCACGTAGTACGTATCTGCCGGGGAGCTTTTAGTCTATAACTGTATTCAGCCTCCGCTAACACACAAGTTGTGTTCCACATTGTTTGTGTAAATAAGTAAATGTTAATTTAACGCATGGCAAACATGATTATACATATTTGTTTTTCGGTTTGAAATTCAGAAAAGCGGAGGCACCCGCGGACATAACAAATAATTAAGAAATTGCTAAAAATAGCATTGATTTTTACATTTTCAAACCCATTTTTGAACTAAATATCATGCATAATATTAAAAAAATTAAATGACAAGGAACAGCTAAAGGTTATAATTCTCGATGACCAATGCCATTATGATTTTATTTTTAACATTTGAACGATTCATGTTAAACGCTGATTCTCAGCCCATTGAAACTTTTAATTAAAATATGAACCCCTATCAAGCGTAAAACCGTGTCATTACATTCATCGAATTATTCATAGAAATTCTAGAACTATTATTGTTAATATTTCTATTTTTAAAATTGAATTCATGGTCGAATTTCATTATGGAATTTCAGAATACTTTCGTAACCTTCACTGGCTTAAGTGCCTAGAAAGAATTCAGTACTGGGTGGTGTTTAAATCGATCGATGAAATGGCCCCATGCGTTCAGGAAAACATCGGTCTAAGACAGTTAACTCTTATCATTATAAGTATCATCGTGGACTATCGGGAGGCTGATAGAACCTCAACCAAGCCAAATACTAAGATTGGAGATCGCGCTTTTGGAGTATCAGGATCAAAGACTTGTACCACCCGGACTAAGATTCATAACAAGTCCAACAGAATTTCGGTCCAAATTAAAAACTTTCTTTTTCAGACTTAAATATCGTATCCTTAAATTCAATATGCCTTCGAACACCACTCATGTAATGCCTATATATCCTAATTATACTGGTATGTATCTTATTTTATTAAAATTATTCTAAAACTAACACTTCAATCCGTTTCTTATCGAGGGATGAATCACATTTAGGAAGATAAACTCTAATCAAATCTCTGTACTGTATCACCCATAATAAAATATGCTTTTCCTTTCCTAAAATCGAGTAAGAACAAAAATAATTTATAAAATAAATACCACGATCAAATAATATTTCTAATAAAGCGTATTTTGCGATATTATGTCCTCTGCGTGCAGAACCGTATATAAATTTCGCTAGTAAACAGTGTTTATCTCAAGTGGCCTGCCAGGTAAGTATGGTCCTGTATAATATTACCTGCCAGTACATAAAATTGATAACTTTTTAAATTTTAACACGTCCACAGGTCAAACGCATTGTAAATATAGTTTGGTATTGCAGATCGATGAACCGGTGAATGCAATTCGTTAGCCACAACTGGTAATAAGACTGTTTATAGATTAGTGATAAGATAGAGCATTGAAAAATAAGCGTTTGTTCAGCGCCTGAAGTGATTGTTCACAAAAACGGTGGTATAAAAATCATCCAAATATTATTAATATTAATAACTAAGTAAAACAATTTTAAAACTTTTCTAAATTACTTATTTTTTTACCTGCCCGGTTTTAGCCTATCACAGCCATCGTCAGACTGTTCCTTAAACTAAGGTAATTTAGAATGTTTGTGGTATCAGGGTGGGAAGCTATTATTTAATATAAAATTTATTAATCACTATGCAAAATCCTGATTTCCCTTACTGTTGGGTCAGGCAGATAAATAAAAAATGGAAATAATGTTTTAAAATTGGTTTAATAAATAATTATTATTGTTTTAATGAATGTGTAATTATTTTGTGGAGCCATTATTAATAAAATTAATATGTATTTTTTTTTGTTTACACCACCGTATAATTTATAAATATCCACATGTTTCTGAAGCGAATCATGAATTCAAAAGCATGAATAGAAGTATTATGTATAACTATGTCTGTATAAGTATCTTTACGTTATAATGTTAAATTAAAATTTATTTTTAACAGTAGAAATATTTAAGTCTAAGAAATTTATTTTAAAAGTTGTTTTTTATGAGTTTATTTAGGAAATATTTGGTTCCTTATTTATTACTCTTCATGTATATTATACTAGTACATGATAGTTATTTGTTAAACTAACTAACCGTTTCGTCGTTTCTCTGCAAGGGTGACGTTTCAGGCGGAGAGGACGGACCGCTAAACAACTTGATCTTGGCATACACTTCTTGTTTCATTCACATTCATACATCGTCTCGTGCAATCTCTTCTGTTATTCTGACTTCTGACATGGCCTGACTCAAATATTTGATTCACTCGATAGTAATACGGCCGCGTAGTGTAACTTTTCACAAATAATATGTTTTTTTTTAATTAATGTCTCGGGTAGGAAAAGAATGAGGGATGGAAGGGAATGGAGGGAATTGAAGTGGATGGGAATTAACTATTATTATGCTGATGGAAAGAAGACAAGAAATTCTTCATTTTACCCTTAAAAATGGGCTTTAAGGGAGTACTCCGGATTTACGTTATTTTGTCTTTTCATTTCGTATTTTATAATAATAATAATAACATACGAAAAATTTTGCAGAATAATTTAATAAGAGGATTATTTAATTTCGTATACTTAAAATTAAAAAAAAATAAATAAAAAAAAAAAAAAAAGGATCGTTCAATATTCAAAATGGGACTGTTTGTCCTTTTGATCGTCAGTCAAATTTGACGGAGGTTAAAACACCGACGCTAACTGATTTAATTTTAATTTGATTTAGTTTATTTATAATAAAAATAACAAATTATTTATACATGCATTTGAGTATATAAGTATTAGAACAAAGTTTATGGTTTTACCAGTATTCGAACATAATGTAGAAATACTACAATTAAGCATGTTGATCCCTTGGAAATCGAATGAAAATAAATGAATAAATAACAAAAGAACTTTTAATTATTGTAGAAAATAATATAAACATAATCTAAATGAAACATAAAAACCGAAAAAACCATAGAAAATAAAAATATTTCAGTCGCATCTGGGACTCGAACCCAGGACCTCTGCCTATCCGGGGAAACCGCTTAACCAACTTAGCTAATGAGACCAGTTCAATTTATTTTATCTTCATCGATATCGTATCTCAATTTCTAGATTTGTCAATATTATTTTCCATTTCTTATCCCATATTATTGGCAGCTTTCTTTATAATGACTACAAAGTTCCTAAGGAACACAATAGCAAACTAAAATAAATAATATTTACCCCATTTTAATATTTGATTAAATATTAAATTGGGGTTTTCAAATCTCAATAAAAATAATTAATAATTTAAAAATTAACAAAAGAACTGTTCGATAATGAACTTATATTTTGGGAAAGTTTGTTTACTTTGAAATTGATCTAGGAAACTCCGCAAGGTCAATTTTACATCACTATACAACCTTATTACGTTTTTTCCAATATTAATAACAAGGATCCTGTCCAGGAACTTGATTTAATTTGTAGGTACAAACCTGTGTTTCCCAGACGGTAAACAAATGAGAAATTCGCCCCACTTATTTTGACAAGTGACAATGAGATTTTGCTACAATGAAATTCCCTAATAAGAAATAACCTCACTCAAAATTTGGATGCCAACACGTGCCCAACATTACTGCGGAATTTGAAATATGTCACTTACGAAGATTAAATCGAAAATTAATCGAATTGTATTAACTTTTCTCCTGTATTTACAAATATTTTCGGGGCAATTCAAACCTTCAATATCATGATTTATTTTAAGTAAGTCGGGGTATTGTAAATATCGTTTTATAAATTACTCAATTTAAAAATACAGTGATTAGTACTGTTGGTTAAATAAAATGATGAATTATTTATCATCACTTGGACAACATACCTACACATCTTAAAAGTTACATAAATAAACCAAGGAGGATAATAAAAATGCTCGGGTTTGAAAATTCGTTCACCATTTCCATGACATTTAGAATTTTCGTTCTAGCAATGAAACTATATATAATTACGAATAATTGATACAAAATAATTCAATAACACTTTCATCATTTTATACTGGTTTTGGAAACCAATAAATATGGAGGATAAAAGTACGCTAAAAAAGGAAAACGAAAGCTGATATTTATGAATTCTCTCTAGGAATATTCTGCTCAGATTTCAGCGATGAAAATCAAAATGCGCAAGAGTTACCACTTTTGATAATTTTATTTGCGAGAATTTATTTCGTGGCATTTTCAATATAAAGTAAATTCGAAACGAACATATCGTTTTGGAAATATGATCTAGACTGTTTTAATCCTGAGAATTGTTATTTCAAGAACACGATCGAAAACGACAGAGATATATTAAAACATTTTTTTTTTTAAATACAACAATAACTTTATTTACATCACTTTAATTTATACTTTTGCCGACCGGGTTTCGCTACTACCGTAGCTTCTTCAGGGCAGTATACAACTGAACTATGAGCTATACACATGTGTTATAGATTGATAAAAACAGGCAAGTGGGCGGCCAAGGGTGGGAGATCAGCAGGTACCTGCTGACCGGGAAGGGTGTGTACCATGTTTATTGGGAATAATTTAAGAATTTTACTTTTATTTAAATTTATTTGATTATTTGTGAGTCTACTATTAGTGTTTTTGGCTTTCCTTATTTCTAACGCTTCTAAGTTATCTAGTCGATACCGGTTCCATTTTTATGCAGTAAACTAGTGCCTGTATTTTTATTGAATGTGTGGTCAGTTTCTAAGAGATGTTTGGCAAAATCGGAGAACCCATTATTATTTAGACATCTTAAGTGTTATTTTACCCGGATATTAACATTACGCGATGTTTTGCCTACATAGAACGCCGGGCAATCATTGAATTGAAGTGAATAAATGCCCGAATGGCCTAAACTGTCTTCTTTATCTTTACCATTAATTAAAAATTTACCTATACTATTGTCTGTGTAAAATGCTGGTTTAATATCTGACGGAAGGTTTTAATGCTTTGTTGAGAAAAGTTATTGATATATAAGATTCTACGCCATTGGTACGGTTGATTATTATTATTTAATATAATATTATTAGGGGGGTACTGTTGAATAAAAACTTATTTGACGACATTTTTTTGTTTTTTATTTAGTATGTTATTGACTAAGTTTTCATAACCGTTATTTATTGCGATTTGTTTAATTATGGATAATTCTAGTGAAAAATTAGCATTTGATAACGGAACCGTAACCAACCGGCGAATCATCGAGTGGAAAGCGGAATGTTTGTGGGAGGTATGATGATTAGAGGTGTTATGAATGGTTATGTCTGTATAAGTGGGTTTACGGTAAATTTTAAAATCTATTTTATTGTTTATAACTGACAACGTAAGGCAAGTTGATTCCTATTTCCGTGGTGAATTTCATTTGCTTATGGAAGTAGTTCTTTAGCAGGAGGAAGGAGTTAAGTTGGCGCTCCGTACCTGTCCATATACATAAAATATCGTCGACATACCTCTTCTATAAAAGCACGTTATTTAGTAGGGGAGATTTACAGTTCAAAATATTATTCTCTAAGTAGTTCATGACGATAGCAGCAATAGGGGGAGATGTGGGGGCCCCCATAGCCAAGCCTTCTTTTTGTTGATAAAAAACATAATTCAATTGAAAATAGTTTTGATTTAGACAAATGTTAAAAAGGTGAGACAAATCATTAGCAAAATGTTTAGATAATATGGAATTATGTAATAATTTAGACAATATATTTTTGCTTTCTGTTACGGGGATATTAGCAAAGAGGTTAAAGACATTAAATAAAACTAATTTTGCACTCTTAGGAAGTTTATATATGTAAGTTTTTTAGGTCATCAAACAGGGTAAAGGAATTCTTAATAGTATGTTTGGGGGAAAAGACTTTATAATTATTAAATATATTAGTGATGTGTGATTCTATTTTGAAGTTCGGGGAATTGCAACTTGACATGACTGACCAGATTGGGTTGTCAGTTTTGTTTATTTTTAAGAAACCATATAATTTAGGGGCTTTCGGATTTTTTTGTTAAGAATTTAACTTGTTGGTATGATTTGTCTTGTAATATTGGGGATTTACATATTTTTATTGCACTTTTAATGTTATTGAGGAATTTAATAGTAGGATCTCTTAGTAGAATGTCAAATTTGTCACTTTGAATAAAATCTTGCACTTTAGCTTTGATTAAAAAGTGCGTACAAAAATCGAAATAATGTTAAACTAACGTTAAAAGTCTTACATACTGAGTTGGTTCACGAGTTACACCCGGTTGAATGGGATTTATTTGACTACAAAGTTAGAAGCTTTGCCTCTGTAAGAGTCTACAGTTGTATACTGCCCTGAAGAAGCTACGGTAGCAGCGAAACCCGGTCGGCAAAAGTATATACCAAATAAAAGTGCTGTAAACAAGGTCATTGTTTTATTTTTTAAATTTAATGTCACATCACCAAATTACCGCTTCATATGAAAACATAATTTTTTAATTAAGCTGCTCAGGCCTACGAGTATATTAAAAGACGGTACGAATCATGAATGGTACTTTTATTTTGTTTAAAAAGATTATATTGATAATTTGCATTTGACAGAAGTTAATTATTAAAACCCACTATAAACGCTTCATTGTTTGAAATTGGAAATTGTGAGAAGATTTTTTCTGTAAATGCTAAGTGCAAATGGTTGAATATTACCAAGAAATAAATTGCTCAATATCTGCCCACAACTAGAGAGCCACTTTGATTTATTGGCACTAAAAATTCCAAAGAATATACTTCTAAAACAGAAATTCTAACCTTTGCCAAAATTAACACAATATTGAAAACATCAAGTCACATTACTGAGCGATTCTTTTACATACATTCGACCCAGCTCAAAACTTCGGGATTTTTTCAGGAAAATGTTTTAGCCATTTCTGAAAGCGTGACATTTGGAAATCGACCGAACGAACCGAACAATACCCTCTTCATTGTCATAAAAAGCTTCCTTTGGTAAAATTTAATTGGTTGATGATTAAGCCCTAAACATAATGTTGAACTTGAATAATTTAGTCTTGTATAAGCCACGGAGTTTTTGTCATGGAAACTTGACTAAAGTGAAACTTGGATTCGGGATATTAGGGGAGAATCGATATTTTTTGCTGAGTTGTACTTTTTACATCAGTGAAGATATTGAATTGCCATGGTGTGAAGGTATTCAAATATAAATTGCTCACGGATGATGCTGACTTTGACGAAGGAATGGGATAATGGGTAGGACCGTCTATTACTTTCGAATCCAACGACTGATACCGACTTAAGCTAGCTTTATACGATGTATTTATGAAAACCATACCAGGACCCATATGGAAAATCTTTGCTTTACACGATAATTATATTTATCCCTACGATTTCATACAGATTTAGAGATAAAGTTGTTCAGAATTGAACGCACAATATTTCTACATAATACGTAAAACTGTCAAACATTGTTAGCCAAATTAGACGAAATCGGTACAAAAAATAGAAAAAGTCCTATTTTCCATACCGAAACCACGTGGAATGGCGACCTGTATGGAATATGTATGAAAAAATGAATCGTGTAACTAGATTCCTTACTTCTGTTTCTACTCAAATTATGCTTAGTCAAAAATGTCCGTGCCACGACTTATAGGGTTTTTTTGTTTTAAAAAATTGGGTATTTCAGGAGTCTTAAATCTTTTTTTGAGTTAATCAAATATTCAATCGATATCACTATTTCTTACTTACGGCGTCTACGTGTAAATTAAATAAACTATAAAGGGAAATTCGCCCATCGGGATAATATTGCAGTGGCGTGCATTACTCTATGACCATAGGTAAACTGAGTGTATGATTTCAAGTTTGGCTATTAAGAGGAACGGCTGCGCTGCCTGTTCCATACATAACTTAATTTTGGATTTGAGGCCAAAATACTCCCTTAAAGCTAATGTTTTTTTTTCATCAAAAAGTATAGTAAATATCTAGTAAAAAATAGAACTAATTTATTTATTTTTGTTTTATATTATGAAATATAGGCCTTTAAAGGAATTGATTTTTCACGATTTTAGAGACACTTTCAATAACTAGTTGGGGGCTAACGGTGATGTAAAAAAAAGTTTTGGAAAGGCTATTTTAATATCATTTTCCGCTGATTGTTGTTCCCAACTGAATAAATGAGCATAGAAGTAGAAACATATTTTTATCAGAAATGTGTCGTATTTTCTGTCCTCTTTTAATGGTTTGTTTTTCTTAGGGTTGGCACAGCTTATCAGCCTTTATGGACTGCACGCCACTGGAGTTTTGGTAGAAGTACCAGACAATAAAACTAAATTAATGGGCTTAGATACCATTCCCACGTCACAGGCAAAAATAGGGAAAAAAATCATATGGGATTGAGCAGGACACGTAACAATCTAAAAAAACATATCTGCAATTCAGTACTAAATTGGACTGAATAAAAAAGACAACCGGCGAGAGACGGAGAACCGGGTTATATAATTTAATTACGAGTGCACTACGATTCCACCACAGAAAATAATTTTGGCTCCCGCTATATTGCAGTGCTTCCACTAAATTTGTTGAAAGCTTCATACACATATTTTCCTCCCTTCGAAGGTCGCTGACCTCAGTGAAAGACTCAACAAGTGCAACGACTTGTTCAAACATGAAGTTCTAGTACGAATGGATCAATTAACAAGGAATGGCGACGTTTGCACGGTAAATAACGAGCATCGAACGTGAAAATCTAAACAAATTTATTTTTTGGGAACCCGAGTAATTATTGCTACTTTTTTTATGTATTACTCGTATGTGCAATTGCACATACTCGCATTTACTTTTGCCGCCTCACTGGACAATGTCCGTTCTGAGACAAGTATTTTATTGTATTTATGGAGGGTTGTGCATTGCTAGAATATAAATCTTGCTAATCTCTGTACCGGTGAGCTGTGGCGTTATGAAAAATTCACAGCTTTTTGTTCAAAATATCTTAAACGAATTTTTTTTTATTGTTTCTTCAAAATATTGGTGTTTACTTTATGGCGCCATTATTAATAAATTAATAAAAATTATTTTGTAAACACCACATTTTTAATATATAAATATCGACATGTTTCGAAAGCGAAGCTTTTCTAATCAGGACATACAGAATTAGTATTCTCATCAGGACATAGAGAATACTAATATTATGTATGTCCTGATTAGGAAAGCTACGCTATCGAAACATGTTGATATTTATGTATTAAAAAAGTGGTATTTACGAAGTAATTTTTATTTATTTATATATTTTTTTTTCGTTTGCATTTTCATTCGACATGCCTATGATATTTTGTATGCTTGGATTTTTTCTCCGTAATGCGAGATCGCAATACGAATAACGTGTGAAGCGCTTGTTCTCAGCTTCCCGAAGTACAGTTCCGTTATTTGGGTCCCTTCAAAACAGAGACATATCCTCAAAAGAAAAATCAAAATAGGTTTGTGAATTACCTTTATATGAGGGTAATACATATTATCCATTCCTGCATCTATCCTTGTTCCTCAGAAATGTTTGATTTTTAGAAGCCCACCGAAAATATTTTTTGGTACACATTTAACTATGTTTATGTAATCTATTTCTAACAAATATACATGGGAGATCTAATGAATTATTTTATGTTACAAAAGTGAAAAATTATATTTTTCATACATTGTTCCAACTGTACAACGATGCTGTTTAACTGTATAACAAACAGTTTATCAACTATAATATTTTGACGCATGTCACAAAATAGTCGTGAAGCTTGTATAATTCTGCTTTTTTGTGTTTTCTCATCAAAATCCTTCAATTACGTATAATCCCTTCACAAAACTTACTTCCTTCTTCATGTATATTTTGCTACATTTCTCTTTTTCTGTACTTTCTTTTTCGTTTGCGATCTCTCTAAAAATATGATGATTAGTCGTCTTATTCGACCATGATAAATAAATCAATATAAATTATGCAGAACGCTCAAAGGTTGTTTCACATTTCTTACTCAAAATCTCGAACGAAACCGGGTAGTAAATGTTGCTAGCCGTTTACAATGGATAAAAAAAGGAAATTATGTATGCTAGTGAATTTTCATGCACGTTATTAGGTAATTTTTATGACGAATACTCGTAATTTGGAAAGGTCTGCATCAATGTTCTATTCACTGTTCGAACGACAACTAAGGTTACTGAGGCCGCACTATCGATTGGCTATCCAAATTAGACTGTAGATATGTATCGGATAAGTTCGCCCCGTGGGACCAGCCGGCCACTCGCGACCATCAAAACACACACAACTTCATCAAACCTGACGAAAATTTATTTGATCCAAGAATAATCTACGTTTACATCGGGCGACTTTTTTACGTGACACCTTCATGCTGGATTGAAACTGGCCTACTTGGAGACGCTTTAAGGTGGATAATTTGTTATGGTAATGTAGATCCGTGTTGATGATAAGTATGTCTGAGGGGTTTCATTTTTCTATAAAATTGTTTGTTTTGATGAAATGTTTTAAATTATTTAAATATTTTAATCCTATTTGAAAGATACCCTCAGAATCATCCTGGTAAGAGACTATTATTCAGAATTGAAACGTTAGTTGACATTAATGACAACTAGATATTTAGTACAAAAAAGTGCAGGTCGCCTCAGAACAGAAAACCTTGGTGAGGAGGAGGACTGTAAGCACTGTGATTTTATCCTTATATTATAAAAATATGTATTATACTTACTTACTCTATAATTTATTACTTAAGTCATATGCATATACAATATATAGATAGTAACTAATTAGAAAAAAATAATAACAATGTTTAAAATCATTGTATTTAATATGTAAATATCTACATGTTTCAGAAGCAAAGCTCCCCTCTCCATGTTAAACTATATACCTACTAAAAACAATGACAAGTATAGACAAATAATCAGGAAATATAACAAATTAAAAACACAATCAAAAATTAAAAATAAGTGATGAAAGCAGGTAATTAATTGATTAAAAATGTAAAAAACAATTATAAAATAAAATTAAAATATATTATAAATTTAAAAATATTTTTTTTTAGAGAAATTATTTTTATCGTTAATATAAATAAAATAAACATAATATCAAGACATAACAAAACAAATAATAATAGTTATTATTATTGAAATTCATATTAATAATATTATAAATGTAGTTTTTAATGTGAAAATAAATTTAAGAAACTACTATTATAAAATAATATTTGATTATTTATAATGACTATTAACACTTATATTGTTTATCCTGACGAGGGAACTTTGCTTCTGAAACATCTAGATATTAGCATATTAAATACAGTGGTTTTAAATAAAGTAATTGTTATTAATTTTATAAATATGGTGACAAAGTAATTTTACATCTTTTAAAGAATAAAAAAAAAATCAATTAAAATGGCTTTAGCTACTTAATATGAATATCCAGGTATACTACCCAACCTTCCTTTTTCACTTTATCTCTTTCTCCCCATGCCCTGTTTAACTTCTTTTGGCCTTTCGATATCTTCTAAATGATGCCATATACTCGTACTCACTGTCTCAAAGCATCTTTAAATTCTAATATCATTAAAGAAAATACACACAGGTAATCTCTGCCGATTTTAAATAAAACTTATGTCTCCAATTTACATAAGATCTTTCGACTCCTAGGACCCAGAGAGGAGAATGAAATTAGTATATAAAATTTGATGAATTACATCTGAAATAAGTAAGTAAAAATTGCGTTTACTTCAAGCACACAAGACGCACCTAAAGCACACTCCTTTCTGTTAATCTCTTCAATGATTGCGGCATTTCTCTAGCATAACACTGTAACACTGTAGCGCTGTCCTAAGCGTTGGCTACAGGAGGAACACGTGCAAGGTATGGCATAGTATCCCAAAAACTATTCGGGAAAAGAATATACGTATATATTAAAAAAAACTCTTCTTTGTTATATTTTTAATTTAATTTATATTTACATTGCTTCATTACTATACAAAATATGCGAGAACTGATTTAAAAAAAGGTTACAAGTGTAAAGCCCAATTTGGGCGTAAATAAATAAATTAATAACAGTTACCATTTTTTTTTCTTTATTTCTTACTACACCTGTTATGTATTTGTTTTAAAGATCCCAATACTTGGTTTCCCTGATGGTTCCTGCTTTCAAGATAAATTCAATTATCTCTGTTTCCTCTTTCGTTTTAAAATCGCGATAAATCAATTCCTTTAATGGCCTATATTTTATCAATTAAAACAAAAATTAATAAAAAAAATTCTCATTCGTACTAGATATTTACTAAACCTTTAATTTTAAAAAAAAAACATTCTTGGATGGGTATTTTGGCCTCAAATCCAAAATTTGTATATGAAACAGGCCGCGCAGCCGTTCCCCTTAAATAAATTTATCGTTAAAGTATCGAATCATTTCTCCTCTACATTGGTAACTGTTACACATCTTTCAGTTCTCCTTACATCAAGAAATGGAAAATTCCGTCCTCGTTTCATGGATGCGACTATCGAACCCAAAACGTCTTAACTCAATGTTAAATGCTCAAGCCATTACGACATGAAGGGCACTTTCATTGATTGGGACTGCACTGCCAAAGTAACACAGCCTAAGTACAAGTAAGTATGTACGTATGTCGTAAGTGCTCGCTCTATTTGGTACCAAGATCCGACGGTAGGTTTGAAAATAGCTCAGCTATTTGGCCCTGGACTGAGCTCAAAGAAACCAAATGGTCACGATTTCTGATTGCGGAATGGAAAAAACCTATGCCGCAATTGGTTTTTGAAGGCATGAAGGATGGTATGGTAAAACTAAATATCATCATTAGCACTTAGGTTTGTAAAAAGTACAGAATTTAATGATATTTTGAGCAGGTTACCACTTTTTATGTCATTACCGTACGAAAGTCATAGTCCCAGAGTCGGGTAGTTGAACGGAGTTAGTGGGACTATGGCATCCCCACTGAACAGATAATTCAAAGATATGCGAAGAATTGCCTCGGTGAAATGATGTCACCAATTTACTGAAAATACCTTTCAAAAACTAGGACCCAGACTGGCCAATGAATTTAATTTTCTAATCCAGAAATAATTTGAATATTTGAAAACTTACTTCACTAGACATCCCCGATTGGGGTATGTGGGGAGGCTTAAGATAGTATGGGGGAGGAGGAGATAAATAAAGGGAAGGTTTAGAAGTATCTGGCTGTTCAAATCTAGTAGCCAAATAAGGCTAAAGCTATTTTAAGAGACGTATCAATTCTGTGTGCATGTCCTTTACTGATATGTTGCTAAGTGTATCTACTTTATAAGGAAGACATATTCCAAGCAGCCTTTTCATTTTGTAGACAAATAATGGTTTTTATTCAAATGCAGTCAAATTCCAAATAATCAAGAAAGACAATGTCATAAACGCCCATGCAGAAGGATGCTCAGAAAAAATACTGTATGTTTATTTTGTTTCCATGTTGGGTGAGTAATCAAACTTTTTTCTGCTGTGAACTAGTACTAGTTGTATAACCTAGGAATAAGAATAATTATTATTACGTTAATAGTAGTTTATAGTAATTTATAGTTTTTAACTATAGTTATTTACATTATGCAATGAAATTTTATGCATTTTGCTAATTCCAATTTGTGAATTCTAATAGGGTCCGGTAAAAGCCAAGATTGGAATTCGCCGATATCTAATTAAGTTACGATCAAATTCGACGCGGCTCTCATCTTAATTAAAACATAGACCTTTCCTCCATCTTCATTAACGGACCTAATTTCATAGGTATCTTCTTTCGGCACTCCGACGTGCCAAAACTATACTCTCCGGGGTTCGTGGAACCCTCGTTTGGTCTTTGTTCCTCCTTTTCTAATTGACTTCGCCTACCCCTGACTTTATGTAAATTCGGTCATGTCAAGGTGGTTTTTGCTCCAAGACCGCAAATATCTATTATGAGCAAGTATGTTGTACATTTTAAACACCCCTAGAAAAGGTCGATGTCTCAGGCTTTTATTGACATATTAGGGCCTTGTAAAGGCGCTACAGAAATCACAAAGCCTGACCTAATGGTCGAGGGGCTTATGTAAATGAGGGTCATTATGATTACAATCGATATATCAAGATTTCCTTTTGAAGTCCCGTACAAAATTATTTTCCACACCTGTTTTCCGTTTGTCATCAATCATTTTTATACATAAGTGTATTCTACTACGATGTAAATATTGGTTGAAATAAAGTGTTTTATTGTGGAAGTGTAACATAAATCACTGTGAAATGTTTTTTTTATAAAGGCCACTATGATATCTCATGCGACATATTTGAGGAGGTAACTTGTTCGGGATATTTTTTTTGGAATAAAGTTATGAAGTTGTGATTTCTTGCTTGTCATTAGGGTGCCATAATTGATTTGAGAGCGAAAGAAAGTATCCCCAAATAAATAAACATTTGAATATTTTATTTCATTCCAAACGTTTATTTTTTAAAACATTCTAAATCATAAAGTTCTTAAGTAGGTACCTACTCGTGTTTTCCATTTTGAAAATATTCTACCAAAAAAATACTTATTTTTTTGTATATGCAATCTGTGGCTAAACAGAGTGTTATATCTATGGGCTAACCTAAATAAAACATGGCGGGTTCAATGTTTTTCATACTAATTTTAAAACGTTATAGCGACAGTTTTAAATAATGGATTTCATTCAATCTACTTTCTAAACCTTCCCGGCACTAATAAAAACAAACTGTGATATTTTCAGCGAAACCGGTAGAGTAATTTTTGAGAACATCGAGGACAAGCAAACAAACTTACATTGATTTTTATATATATATATATATATATATTTATTCCTAACCATAACGGAGATGATGAATTGTATTAAAATAAAGAGTAGCCAGTTAGTAGCTGAGTTGAGCAGTTATTAGCCGAGAGGTCCAAAGCGTTGTTCTCCCATTCAGAAGCCACGAATTTAATCCACTGCGAGCTACCAGTAAGTCCTCCATCATTGCAGAAACAACATTTTCCATTTATAATGTTGGAAAAAAAAGGAATTCAAGTTTTGTCAGAATATTCGTAAACTATAAAAAAAATTATCATTACCACAGTTTCAGCAGGTCCAATTGTTTTTTTTTTCAATTAATCCGTCAAACCAGTTGGACATTTTCCCGTCAAATAACATTACGCCCATAGAACTTTTTCTCTTCAAGTGATATCTCAACATGTTTTGAGAACTGACAAAGTGTTCAAATGAACTTATTTGCTTGTACATAAGATAGAGGTTTTTTACGTCCCGCAATGTAATGAATCAATTTCCAGTCACTGTGTACAACTCATTTATTTCTGCTATACCAAAACTGGTTGCTACATATAAAAATCTTATTACTTGACTTTGTCTCTTCCCCGCAACCTATTAAAAACAAACATAAATAACGGCAAAAAATATATTAATATTTCGTTCTTCTTTGGCATTTTCCAATTTCAAGTTGAAGTAAATTGGTTGAGGCAACTTTCCGGAAAGCAAATAAAGACTAAATCAAACATGCCCCAGTGAAACAAACCGTCGCGGAAGCCGTGCGAGAAGAAAATGAGTAGGTACCTACTAGAGAAATATCTCATTCAATTATGTTAAATGAAACCGAGTCATAAGGCACTGGATGTAAGGGAAGGTTTTATGATCTTACGTCCAATTTTTATGTGAGCGAAGTTTACGAAGATTTTATATTTTACGAAGATTCTCGGCGGAGAATGAACGCAACCGTCGGAATATTATTAAAAGCTCAAGTAAAATATATCTCGGAGGCGTTCGGTAATTTAATATACCCAAAGATTATTTATTCCAAATGAGCGACTTTATTCGAAAAAGAACCTTTAAACTTACATGCTCTGGAAAAATCTTTATCAGCTAATCTCGACAGTGTTATCGATTCTTAATACATCTCTCCCACCCCTAGGTCGTCTACCACACACTTTTATCAGAATCTTTTTCTTTAAATAAAAGATTTTTTTGTTTTAAGCCACTTTATTTTATTTATGTTTATGCATTATCGACCGGTTTCAGTTGAAATCAATCTTCATCAGGACCGTGCACATATAAATTAAATTAACACACACAGTTATATCATAATGAAGAGAGTGAAGGTGAGGGGAAAGAAACAGTATATCATAGTAGAACAGGACAGACCATCAGAGAGGGGGCGGTAGAGTGGTAGGTAGAGGAGTAGGGGAAGTGAAGTTGAAGAAAGGAAACATCCTTAAAATCGGACTTTGGGTTTAATCTATTTGTTCATTTAAAATTACACAATTATTATTTTTATTTGATTAAAATAAAATAAAAACCTCCTCTGCCTATCCCCCACCGCTCCCTCTCTGATGCTCTATCCTGGTCTACTCCGATATACTGTCTCTTTCCCCCACTTCTACTGTCTCCATTATTTATTTATTGTATTACATACGCCTTATATGAGCTTTCACATATGTAGTGAGTTATAATAAACAGGTCCAAAACACATCACATAGATAAAATAATTAACAAATTCAGGAATAAAAAAATTGTAAGTACCATTCCAAGTAAACAGTTACAGAGGCGAATAATCAAAATATACCTCACATTCACTGATATTTATACTCTAGACACATATATTAATAATTGTTGAGGATGTATGCAATAATCGTTTGTTTTTATTTGTATTCCGAGAAGTTAAACATATCTTCTTCTATGTCCAAAAATATATTACCTTCTGTGCGGAGTCTAGGAAATACAGAATTTTTTAATGACTCCCGAAATTTTTGTCCTGATTATATTATATATCTGTATTTTAATTTAGTTTACATGTGTACGTTCCTGATGAAGGTTGAGTTGAACTGAAACCGGTCGATAATACACAAATGTAATAAAATAAAGTGGCTCGAAACAAACAAAAAAATCTTTCATCTAAATTATAATGTCAGCCACAAAGTGATTGATTTCTTCGATAAAATAATTTTTTTCCATATATCCCGGAGTTAATGAAACTATGGAATCCCCAATATGGAGTGTGTTGTAACTCTGGATGTAGGGAGGGAAAGCGGAATCAGAAGAGGAGGATTTTGAAGTATCTGGCTATCCACACATATGTTCAATATACGCCGCTGACGTCATTTCACGCAACGTTTCGATTTGATTGGTGATGTTTCATTTATCTCGCATTCTGTTTTATATCACTATTATCAACAACAGATAGTTAGAGTAGTTTGGTAGATATCTTATTCTCTCAATAGATAGCTTGTATGATTATGCATTCACACGTTTGTTATGTGACTAACTAGAGAATGTGTTCGGTGGTTCAGTTGGCAAAATGAGTTTATTAAGGGGTGAAACGGGACTCAAGTCAAAGGATATAGAAGCTCTATTCTTCTAAAAAGCGTTTTGCATTAAGCATTTGTAAGTCTAAATATGACAGGTGATGTGGATTGGATATGCAATCGGAAATCCAAGATAAAGACTTCCATACATATTTCTATTGGCAATTCCTAAGGGGAGATGTCCAGAGAAGCTGGAGAAATAGCCGAAGAGCTTGTGTGAATAGAGATGGGATCCGCAATGGACCAAGGCCACTGAAGTAACGCATGATAGGCGGCACGCCAGAGGGCGCTTTGTTCAACTAATGGGTCCCCAACTCGCTTAGGAAAAAGATATGATGTGGTGATATTCAAGAACATTTTACCGTTGTTGCAAATAATTTTGTAAAGAGCTCTCTGAGAGATATTACACGAAAAAGATACGAAAGAAAAAGTTACATTTTAGGATAATGGAATGGCCAAGGGAAGTTCAACAGACCTTGAAAAAAGATTTTGCCTAAACCAAATAATATAACTATACCATTAGAATCGGTACAATTTTTATATCATGGTAAGAAACAGAGTAATAAAATCATGGCTTTGATGTTTTCCTATTTCCGTGACTATTAAAGAGAACGTCCTATTATTGCTTGGTAATTCGCTACTTTTATTTGTTAACAATGGCGGCAACTGGCAACTGTATCGTGGAAAGATGGAAGCTTCCCACGGGAGAGGAGATGGTTTCGGTTTGTATTAATTTATTATCATCATCACTAAAACTGGGCAATTAGGGTGTCCAAAATAGGTCCATTAGTACCTCGTGGGAGGCATCACTCGCCGGAGCTCTCCGATTAAAGCCACTAAAGAATATCTTTCTCACGATCTTAGCACGTTCGTAAAAGTGTTTTTTTAATGCGGGATTTAAAAAGATTTCAGTCATTTTGAAACTGTTAATATTCGAAAAATCAGAATTTCCAAAATAAAATTTGACAAAATACATTTTTAAATATTAAATGTTGGACAAACTGAACCTAAGGAATCTTATATTTCTCTAGAGGACGTAGCACTGTGAAAGTCATAATAAATTTAAAGGGAATAATTCGAAAGATATTTGAAAGCTTGCCATATAAAGCATACATGCTTGTGCAATGTATCTAAACACCTGTGCTAAAACTTATGTAGCTCCTATCATCAATTCAATACAAGTTAAAGGTTAGAGGTTTTTCACCGTGTTGTATCGCGTATATATTTTTTTTAACCTGATTTAATCATGGGTTAACTTTTTGACACATTTTCAAATCACGTTAACAAAATATACTGTCTCGATAGCTGAGTAAGATAGTGTAGTCGCCCGATTAGCGGAAGGTACAAAAGTTCATACCCGGTCGCGGGAAAAACCCTTTTATTTTATTTTTATTTTATTTATTTTTAGAAACAAACAGTGCATGTATAAAGTGAGTGGTGTATAAATTACAAGATTTTAGAAAATTATTACAAGGATCAGTACCAATGACATGTCTCTATGTAATATCTGGTAAGTGGTTATATATATTTTACCGTGCGGGGTTAGTACAATGTTAGATACATAATAAAGATGGTGTGTGTGTGTGTGTGTGTGTGTGTGTGTGTGAGCGTGTATATTTACCTATGTGTCTGAATAGTGCTATCTACTGGAGAGTTGTGATTGCGCATTGATGTTAAGAGTAATATTTTTCTTAAATAACTGTAGGGAGTCAAAAAAAAGGTCAAGATTTAGGTTGGGACAAAGATTATTAACTGTTTGGAGAACACGGGAAATTGGTGAATTTTGTGGGGTGTTTTTTATTTATTTTTTAATGTGTAAAATAGTTTGGTGTGGAAGGTACGTTTCGATGGTATGTTAAGATTAATTTGGGATAGGAGTTCGGGGCAGTTTATTTCATTATTTAAGATTTTACACGGGAATATAGTATCGGCTACAGATCGCCATCGTTTCAGAGATTGGAGTGCACAGTTATAGTTATTATTGTATTTGAACCGGAGAAATTTGAGAATTTATTTTGTATTCATTCTACACTATTGACATCATATATTTGAGATTTCAGACAGACGATGCAAATTTCAGTGTACTTCTGAATAGTAAAAAATAAATTTTCATTAGCGTACGCGGGTTTTCAAATGATTTACTTAATCGTAGTATAAATCCAAGCCTTTTATATCACCTATCAGTGATTAATTCAATGTGTGTTTAAATGTAAGTTTACTGTCTAGATATACCCCGAAATCTTTAAATTCATTTTTGAGATGACAGATTAATCGTGAAGTAAGTAGAGAAACTTAATTATATGCTTGTTTCTAGTAAATGACATATTGTGGTATTTTGAAACGTTGAAATCCAAGCAGCTAGCTTCGCAATAATTGCAGAGCCTGTCTAAGCCACTTTGTAGCGGTTCACAGTCAGATAGAGTGCGAACCATTTAAAAAAAATCATATTGTTTGTATATAACATAAATTCTGAATTATGGAAACATGAGCCAATGTCGCTTATGTGAATATTGAACAAAGGCGGACCGAGGTGAGACCCTGGGGAACACCCAATGTCACGTTGATAGAATTTGAGAAAAGGCCATTAATTAAAATAACTTGATTACGATTATGACTTAATCCATCTAAGCAGATCCCCGTCTATTCCAAATCGAGCAAGCTTGTTTAGAAGAGCGGAATGAATTACGCGATCGAAGGCTTTGAAAAGTCATCGAACTGTTCCCTTTCATTCATTTTGCTTTGCAGATAGTTGACTAAAAAGGGCTAGGTTTGATGTTGTAGACATACTTTTCAGAAAACCATATTGATTTTGTATAATTATTGTCTATATAGTCAGGTATATTTGATCATAAACGATTTTTTCAAGAACTTTACTTAGGATAGGAAGTTGAGAGATAGTGCGATAGTTTGTGACGTCGTGTTTGTCGCCTTTTTTAAAATATGGATGTAATCACGGTCGACTTCCATTTAAGAGGAAATGTTCGTTCAGCTAAGGACTTTTTGAAAATTGCGCATAATATATCTACCGGACGGTAGATATATTTTCTACAGTTTCGAATGAAAATTTCCGGCAGATTTCCTAACCCCATTCCTTTATTAATGTCGATAGACGAGAGGTATTTAAATGCGATGTCTTCATTAATATTAATTTAGGTTATATTATTAGAATAATTGTATTTGTTTACATCTGATGTTAACTTTAGAATATGATTAGTAAAAACCGTTAAAAAATAGTCCGTACACAAGTCCGTGATCTCCTTACTGTGATGTGCTGTCCATCGGAGCTTCGTTAACTAGGTCATAATAAACTTTATTAAATCATTTGATCATCTGAAGTTAAGAAATAATTGCGGGGACCTGATCATTGAGTTTGACTCAGGGATTTGTGATGTGCATCATTATGAACCAGAAGCGAATCGGCAGGGGAGACGTAGACTGTGGTGTTACAAAGCATAAGATATAAGATTCATCCGTAGCTACTGAAATATTGTGTTAAATCGGAAAAGGATAGGCAATTGAAGAGGGTGGTGGAACAGAAGTAGGTCCCGCGGGATTGATGTGTAGAGTCCCAACTGATATTTGGCATGTTGAAATCACCAATTACTAGAAAAATGTCATTTACCTCGGGTGTTTTTTTTACTGTCCATGAATTATACATTTATTAATAAAATTAATTATAAAATATTTTTTTTATAAATCAATACTAAATATATAAATATAACAACGTTTCATTTATTGAAGAAATAATTATAAATTTATTTATAATTTCTTCAAGAGATTGGTATTCATTTTGTGGCCTAATTATTAATAAATTAATTATAAATTACTTTGTAATCACCACTTTATTAATATCAACATGTTTCGAAAGAAGCGAAGCTTTCCTCATAAGGAATATACAGAATATTCTATTATATTATGTAATTGAAAATACCCTTTGTATATACCACTTTATTTCAAATATATAAATATTTCTACATGTTTCGATAGCAATGCTATCATCTTCAGGAATAAATGAATACTAAAAAATAATTTCAAGTATAGAAAAATGATAAACAATTTAAAAAATTTAAACAATAATTTAAGAATATACAAAATATAAGCATAAACAAAAATGAATTAAAGTAGGTAAGTAACAGATCAAAAATGTTAATGATAAAATAATTATAAAACATTGAATAATACATTTAAATTAGAAATATAAATAAAAATTATTATTATTAATATTAATATGAAAATAAATAAATATTTATATATTTTAAATAAAGTGGTATATACAAAGTGTATTTTCAATTATATAATTAATAATGATGCCACAAAGTTATAAAGCATTTGAAGAATTTATTACATATTTATTTATTATTTTATGCACAATTTTAACAATATAACACAACACGAATGAAAGAAAAGGGACGCCGTAGTACCATTAACGTCGGACACTTCTTACGAAGTAATAAATATAAATAAAAAAGCGTTGTTTTAGGAATTAATATCGAAATATGTTTTCATACTCATTATAGTAGCTCTATGGAATAAAGAAATATGTCGTCTTATTCGCTTAACAGGTTGAATCGATGAATAAAAATATCCTGTTGCTACCTACTAAAAATAAAATGAAAGGTCTTTACCCAAATCAATTGAATACTTTTAATTGTTTCCGAAGTGTTCTTGTCATTTATTTACCCTTGATAAATAATCCCTGTCCACAGAAGTTCGAAGCGATTTCAATATATCGTAAGCTTAACCATATTAAAGGTAACTTAGAGGGGGTTTCACGTTGAAACTTAAGCACTTCAATGTTGAGAGTGAAACTTTATCCTCCTCAAACCAAACCTTCTTTTACTCACTAAGTCTAAAAGAGAGACGGTTAAGAAATTTCAAGTCCATATTTCTGATTATACCTTACTACAAAGGAAAGTTGAAATCAAATTATGTAAAAGTATTTTTTACGTAACCTTTACACCGACACCTTTCCGAAATCATGCACTCAGCATTAAAAGCGAAAATTCACCAAAAAAATTTACTGAGCATATTTTTATATGGTTTTGTTTGAAAGGGAAATCTGCGGTTTTAAAAGTTCTGGGAATACAAAAGGCTAGTTTAAAGTTTTAAAATGTTTTATAATAACTAATACTATTATTATTATTTTGTATTAATCACTGAAGAAAATATTAATAAATCTGAAATGAAATATGAAACAGAAAAGATAGTGAAAACAAAAAGGCAACGGTCGCATCTGGGACTTGAACCCAGGACCCAGGAGGGGAGACAGTAACGAAAATTCATTAATATTGTCGCCAGTGAGTCTATGGTATATCTAATTTAGAGTTGTGAGGCTGGAGTAAGTGGTGAGGGCAAGGAAATGGAAAAGAGAAAGGTTTGGTTAACTAAACATGGTTATTATCATTTCAAGCAATGCATTGTTTCTACATGGTGGTCTTTCCTCGAGGTTATACTGAGAGTATCCACCACTAGACGTTTTGTCTGATTTAATGACAGTTGAAGGGATATTTTAAGAGGTTATCCCTAACTACTCTGACGGCCGTCGTGGTTGAGTGGTTACGATCCTTGGCAACGAATCCGGAAATCTCAGGTTTAAATCCTAGCGTGGGCATATTTGATTAAATCGCTTTATTTCACAATTTATTCATTTAAAGTAATATACAGTGTTTTCGCGGGACATTATAGAGAGGTGGATACTTTCAGTATTGCCTTGGTGAAAGACTACCATTCGTAACGGGAACGCCCCTTGAAATGACTTTATCCGTGATGACCAGATCTGAATATCCAGGTACTTTGCCGCCTTCCTCTTCCACATTTTCTTCCCCCCTCAACTAATTTCAGCCTCATAACATACCCATTTGGTGATGCCATAGTCTCACTACCTCCAGGCGGTTGGGGTCAGTTGGAACTCTTGTGCGGAACTCACATTATAATTAATAAATTTTAAAAAAACACTAGCTAAAAATGTTCATATATTCTCAGACCAAAGAGCAGTGAAAAATTCACTACGCCCAAGTTAACTGTTCGAGAGTTATGAATAATAGCCTGGACTCGCCAGAGCTCATTAACTTTATAAACATTCACATACAATCAAGACCAACCCGACAACCCGATTTTTTTTATTTGCCCGCATGCAGGACCAATCTTAGGATAAATTCTCCAATTCCCCGAATTTGTGCGCAATACAACGCACAATTTCATAATATCGACATTCTTCACAATACCCTTTCAAAATATCGAACCGCAGTAATACGTACGACCACAAATTGATGCACGCGTATAAAATGTATCGAGAGGATCCCCTGTCCCGATCCTATCTTCCTCTTCCTCTCCTCCCCTCCTTTTTAATTTTTTTTTTTGTAACAAAACATATTTACTTAACCACTTTTAGCATAAGAAACTTTGTTGACTTTCCTTTTGTAAAACTTCCTTTTTATATAAATCTGTATTAAAAGCTGTTTGTTTCTAACAAATAAATAAATAAATTGACTAAGACAAATTTGCTGCGACAAATAAACAGTCTAGTACTTGTAGTTTGTTAAAATCCCTGTTTAAACATCAGACTCACATACTTTAATACTGCTACTTTAATACCTGTGGATACATGTTGTATGCAAAAAGTAACGGGAAATACGAGGATTATCCGAACTGTCGCAAATAATCCACCGAATAAAATTTTATTATCGGTTCAATGGTTCGAAAACGGTAAATGTTTCGATAAGGAAAGTGTTTGGACAAATAGCAATAATAATTGCCGGTTTACAGTGCGTTATTTACGCTCCCAAAAAACAAACAATTCAGCGTTGAGTTACGCCATTTCCATATTCCCTACTTCAACAGTTAATTTACACGCCGTTGAACAACTGAATGTGAGAATAACTTTCACTAAATTAAAATAATTAATTAAAAATCATGATACATAAATAACATTCTCGTGGAGTTCGTGACCCTCAGGTGAACGAAGTGATTTGTTTGCGAAATTTAAGTAATTAATAATAATAATAATAATAATAATAATATTTATTTGAAACATACATTATTTGACAGAAATATTTCAGAAGGCTTTGACTGTCCAACTAGGAGCAAATCCCGTTTTAGGACAGTCAAATTGATAAGATTAGTTCATATTAATATACATACACATAAAAGAATATAAAACAATCCATAAAGTAAATTCAATAAAAAAAAGAAAGAAGAAAAAGTATGTTGCAATTTTTTTTTCAATTAGTGTAGAATAATAATGAATTACAAATGAGATGTAAAAGTTTAAAATATAAAGTATACAAGTTTAAAGAATATAAGTTAAAGGTATGATATGCATTTTTTAGTTTACTGTAGAGAAATAATAAATTACATTTGAGATGTAAAAGTGTATAGTGAGAGTAAAGTTTAAAGTATAAGATTCTAAAGTATGATATGCATTTTTAAATTAGTGTAGAGTAATAAAGAATTACAATTGAGATGTACAAGTTTAAAATATAAAGTATAAAAGTTTGAAAAATAAATTATTGAGTATGATATGCTTTTTTTTTTTACAATAAATTTAGTGGGTAGTAATAACGAATTACATATGAGATGCAAAAGTTTAAAGTATAAAGTATAAAAGTTTAAAGTATACAAGATTAAAGTATGATGTGCATTTTTTTTTTTGATTTAGTAGTAGTGATGTATTACATAAGAAGGTTTTATTAAAATTGTACATACATATTAATGAGCATATGTTCGCTTTTGACCCTCCCTAAATCGAGAAGCCATACATTGATCAGTTTACGCAGGACGTTTGTACTTTTCATTTTCCATGTATTGGGTATTATGTTGAATAATTTTGGTCCTAAGTATGAAAATTGTCTTTGAGCAAGGGATGTCATGGTTTTTGTTGAAACTATTGAATTACTTCTTGAGTGTCTGGTGTCGTGATAGTGCTCGATAGATGGGTAGTGGTGACGTTGTTTATGTGTATGTAGTACAATTTTCCTGATATACAGTTGTCTGACATCAAGAACTTGCATTTCTTTGAATAATTCATCACTGGGGTACCTGAAGGGTTTTTAAGGATGACTCTTATTAGGGATTTCTGCGCTTTTGCCAGGGGATCCAAAATTGTTTTGGCACAACCGCCCCATCCTAAGGATGCATATTCAAGTAAAGAATTACACATGGCATATTATATTGATTTTAGATCTTTTACGTTTAGAATGTTTCTAATAGTTATGAAAAGGTGAGTGAGTTTTCTGACTTTTGTGGCAATTGAGATGACGTGTTCTTCCCATCTTAGGAATTTATCAATAATGATTCCTAAATATTTTGCACTATCCACGCATTCTAAGTTATTTCACGTACAAGTATTTATTTCATTGCAAAGGTGAGCAGTAATATTTAGAACATCTTTGGGTTGTCCCGCTTGCGTTGCACTGAAACGTATGAATTTAGTTTTATCCGTATTGAGAGTAAGGAGGTTATTGTCTAACCATTGCATAACCTTGTTTATACCAATTTCTGCTTTACTATGAACTTCGTTCCAGGTTTTGCCTTCATAAATCAATACTGTATCATCAGCAAAGGTGATGATGTGATCGGCAAGGTTACTGCTACATAGGTCATTGATGTATATATTGAACAAAATAGGCCCTAGAGTACTTCCTTGGGGTACACCAAATCCAATATTGGCTGGTTTGCTTAAAGTATCATTGATATTAACTCTTTGGCTTCTGTTTTCTAAGTAGCTACCCAGCCATTTAAATAGTTGTCCGTGTATACCTATTAGCTGTAGTTTTTTCAAAAGAATTTTATGCGAGATGGTGTCAAAAGCTTTAGCTAAATCCAGGAAGATCGCGATGCATTTAATTCCTCCGTCGATATTATTGGAGATGATTTTCGTCAGTTTAGCAATAGCATTTTCGGTACCTAATCCTGGTCGGAAGCCATATTGTCTCTTAGAAAGTATGTTATGTTATAGGGTGAGACGGTTCTTAACAATTTTTTCAATGATTTTTGAGACCGAGTTTAGCAGAGATATTGGCCGGTAATTTTGAATCTGCGACTTATCTCCGTTTTTGTGAATCAATGTAATAATTGAGTGTTTTAAATGATCTGGGAATATGCCCGATTGGAAGCTTAGATTAGAAATGAACGCTATCGGAGGTGCTATGGATGATTTTATTACTTTAAGCAGATTTGTTGAGACTTTATCTGGTCCACAAGCATTCGATGTCTTTAGGTCGTCGATTAGTTTTAAAACTTCGTTTGATGTTGATTGGATATTTTCTATCTTATGCTCGAGATTAGAGGTGATTAAGTTGGCTAGTTCGGTTTCAGTTTTATTACATTTAAAAATAATTTTTTTTGCAAGCGTGGCTCCCACTGACGTGTAATACTCATTAGCAAAATTCGCCATATTTTTGGGATTGGAAGAGTCTATGTTATTGATGTTCAATGTTTTAATTTCGGAAGACTTACTGTTTTTTGTTTTACTAATATCACGAAATGCTTCCCACAATCGTTTTGGAGAGTATATATTTTCGTAAATGAACTTTTTATAGTAATTTTCCTTTGTAAATTTAATTAATTTTTTACATAAATTCCTGTATTTTTTGTAATGAGCTAGTGCTAAAATATTATCTGGATACCTTTTCGCCTTTTCATGAAGTTGGTTTCTTCTGTGGATAGATTTAACAAGGCCAGGAGAGATCCAGGGGTGAGTTTAAACTGGCTGTTTGATATGCGTTTCTTGCTAGTATTTTTAGATATATATGTATGTAGTTTACTAGTGAATTCCTTCATCGCAATGTTCGTGTCAATTTGGTCAAATACGTTTTGCCAGTTTTCTGAACGCAAGTCCTCAAGTAAATTAGTGTAGTTTGTTCGAGGGACGTATTTAATTTTAGCAGTTGGGGAGGTTTAACTTTGAGGCAGAGGGCTGTAGCATAGTGATCCGAAATCGATGTGTGGATAACAAATGAGTCAATGAAGTTAATATTTTTTACATTTATATGGTCTAAACAGGATTTAGTCGCACCCTGTTCACGAGTGGCAGTGTTGATTGTCTGAACAAAACCGTTTTCAGCAAGAAGACATAAATAATTGTTGGCTTGTTGGTGATATTGAGGAATAGTATTAATATTGAGATCGCCTATAAAGATTTGACGTGTAAATTTTTTAGAACTATTGATGGTTGATTGAAGCGAATTCAAAAAAGTGTCGATGTTTTGAAAAGATGGTGATCTATAAATTGCAAAAACACATAAATAATTATTAAGTACAATTTTTAGACAGTTTGCTTGCGATAATACTATTTCGTCGACTTGCGCTTGAATTCCGTCCCTTATGTAAACAACAATCCCACTAGATTTATTAATATTTATAGTTGTGTGATATTCTGTGTAGGTGTTTATAATTTTAGAGGTATAATCTTTATGGATCCAACATTCCGATAATATTATGACATCGAAAGTATAAGTAAATTGATCGAGGAATATCAAGAAATCATCAATGTTTGATGAAATACTTCTGATATTTTGATGAATTATTTTTAAATTATAAGAATTCCAACAATAATTATTTAAGCTTTTAAGATCGTCTATCACATTCATGGTACAAGTTATATCGGTATCATTATAAATATCACATGGTAATTGAATCATAAAAATATTCAATTGAACGTTGACTCACTAAATGTTGCAGAATTTGTGGATTAACTTCCAAAGCAAGTACGAGAATAACACAGGATACAGCAGTGTATACAAAAACAATTATAACCATAGTAGTCCCACATAAGTGATTGCAAAAATAATAAGTATTGGAGTTGGAATTGCGGAAACAGTAGCATATTATAATAACACATGTAGATGAGCGAGACAAGACATACCTCGAGAGTGTATTTAGTTCGAATAATACAAACTTATAGCGATGCCAAATTGGATTCATTCGATATCGTAATTGCCTTTGCTCCTTCATCCTTCCGAACATATATTTGTCCCGCTTTAATCCAGGTAAATCTGTATTTTTTGTCTTGAGCAACTTGCCGGGTTTTGACAAAATGTAGACATAATTTGTCTCGACGCCATCTATTGAGGGATTTAGCCGTTACAAGCCTTTCTCATACTAATAAAGTTGGTTGTTTACAGGTGAAATATAATAAAAACAGTAATTATTGAATGAAAAACTAGTATATATTGATTAACGTGGCGATAAGCCGACGTAGCTCAACGGTAGAGCATCTGACCGGCAATCAGAAGGGTGCAGGTTCGAGTCCGGTCGGCGACATTTATCTTTTCTCGGAAGGTTTTTTCAATTTGGATGAATGTTTCAGGCAAATAATTATTGTTTATAAAAATAATTGTACTTTTTTGTAGTTTGTCTAACGGGAGCATGTTATTCAAAACTCTAAATTTACAGTTAAGGTTACAATATATATCTATATAAAATAAAAACTTTAAAAAAATATGTATCGAACTTAAATCATAAATATTTCTCAAGGATCTTGTTAAAAAATATTTCTACAAAAATATTTTTTAAATTAGAATAAAAACATAAACAACAACGATAAATCGTACATAAAATAATATTTCCTTATAATCTAATACAAATAGCTTCTTTCAGCTAGCGAAGTTTTCAATATATTTATTAACTGTTTTGTTATAGTACTGTATTCTATTTAAACAGATATGAATCGTGTGATCTAAAGTTCTTTGTCCATATTTGTTTGTATGCTTAGGAACCATTAATCCTTCATTAAAATTGAGACGAGTATTGTAAGTATGCTCTAGTCTATTTGTATTATATATGGGGTTATTAATGTGCTGAAATATAATTTTGAACCACAGAATTGATCTTACTGATAAAAATTCTCTTCAATAGATGTGTAATTATGTTGTGACGTCATTATTAATAAATTAATCAGAAGTACTTTGTTAACATCACTGTTTTTAATAAATATATATATAATATCAACTTGTTTCGAAACCGACGCTTTCCTCATCAAAATAGTATATTAAAAAATAATGACAATTTTAGATAGATGATGATGAAACGTTGAAAATAATAATGTAAGAATGTTAATATTTGCAGAGACGTAAAAAAAAAAATTCTTCTTATAATTTCTTCACTTTGCGGCGTCATTATTAATAAACGATTTAAAAATTACGTTGTTTTCACCACTTTATTAATATATACATATTAACATCTTTCGAAAGCGAGCTTTCCACATCAGGAACATATAGAATACTAATTATTATAGAATATTAATGATCTTTTTTTAACCCTTTCTAGCGTAGGTAGGTAATATATTTCAATTATGCCTCAACACATAATATGAGACATTTAAAAATAGAGGTAGTAATTCTATGTTGAGATTTCGGTTATATTTTTATCTATCGTGTTATTCGATTTCCCATCCCTACAAGTTTGCTGTACCATATAATTTGACCTAATGTTTCCAAGCGTTTTTAAATCTTTTTAATTTCCCTAAGGTTAGTTACAACGGTTTGTTCTTCTAATTCGTCCCCGGAGCGAGAACGGTGGCACGGAGCAAACGGCTCTGCGATTCGTTGGAACTGTGACAAAGATATTTCGGGAAGTTTTCGCCCGACGAATCACACGCATTAATCAAGCCGACAGAATCTGCTGGGAACTTCAACTTCCCGACCGTCCCTGTTACTGAGACTAGTTTTACAATAACAAGTCAAATGCTCGTAGAGTTCCAGTGACTGTAACGACTTAAGTTTAGCAAACCACAAATCTTTTCGAAATAGATCTAAAACAAATTTCAATAATTCCGACCAGTCTTCATTAAGATCTTTATTTTGGCGTTACGAAGCCGAGCGATTTTAGCCAATTGTGAATGTAAAAATTTTGATAAGAACACTACAAATACTTTTTATTTTTTCAATATAGGTTTAGTTATTTTGTGTTATAAAATAAACGAATGTTGGTAAAAAATAAAAATGTTGTATAAATTGTGACATAAAAAGATATATACGAGTATATATAAATCGATATATTTAAATTGTTAAATATAATTTTTTATACATAAACTGTAATACGTAAATTGTTATATACAAATTGTGATACACAAATTGTGATACACAAATTGTGATAAATAAATTTGTTATATATAAATTGTTACACAATTTTTAAATATCTATTTTTATATATAAATTGTTGTACATAAATTGTTATACATAAATTGTTATACTAAAAATTGTTATGAATAATTTGTTAAATGTAAATTGTTGTACATTAATTGTTATATTTAATTTTTCATATTTAAATTCTTATGTACAAATTGTTATGAATAATGTTTTATTTATAAATTTTTATATATATACATTGTTATATTTAAATTGTTATATATTTTTTGCATCTCAATTTTTTTACATAAATTGTTATGTGTACTTTGATATATACAAATTGTTATATATAAATTGTTATACGTAAGTTGTTAAACATACATTTTTTATTTGTAATTGTTATACGTAAGTTGTCATATTAATTTTTTTATCTACAAACTTTTATGATATAAATTAAAGAATTTCGTATTAATTTTGTTAAATAAATTCAAGAATTTCGTAATAATTTTGTTAAATAAATGTAAGAATTTCGTAAAATTTTTATTAGTTATTTATTTAAATTAATTTGAATGAATCTGAAAGGGTTCAAAAATAGAAACTGGATATTTTGATTTGTTACGTGATGAATGGAGAAGTTTACGCTGTCATAATATTTCATGGACTTACTTAGAATATTATTTAGTTTATTCTGAAAGGATATCTTTCAGATGTTATAAATACGAAAAACATTATAAAGTTATTATAATCAAAAACACAAAGAAGGAAACGAAGCTCTTGTTAACGATTTAAAATAACGCTTGAATTTTAAATGTAATCCGCAGTGGGAAGGAGGAAAATACTCTTGCATAATGCGTGATGGTGCAAATGTATTAACTTACTTCAGATTCATACAATAAAATGAAAGAATCGTACAAAACATATAGTCCAAAAACAACCGAAAAATTCATCTATTTTATGAATTTCATCCCCAAAATTAAAGAATATAGTATTAAAACGTAAATTGAGACGCTTTAATTACTCTTTTTAAAACTACGCAGCGCCTAAATTAACTAAAACAACGTGTTTTCTTCATGGTCGAAATATCGTTTTTCTGAAGGGTTCTGTTTTTCCCCGGCTTTACATATTTTCGGAGCGAATATTTCTCTTTTCTGATAAAGTGGAGACTAATTTGCATACTGCGACAAGAAATCATGTTTCCTTTTAATGGAACAAATATTGCCTAATTTATTCAAAAACCGGAGACATAAATAAATTCCCATTCAACTCCACGGAATAATTGCCATCAAAAATATAATTTTACTTACAAAAATGTACCTACTTTGATTAATATTCAATTACTTCTAAAGCATTAAATTATTTCACTTTTAACGACCCCTCTGAAGAGGTTAGAATTAATTTTTTAATGATTCATTCACACCAAAATAATTCAAACAGAAACTTGACTGCTTGTTCTAATCGCCGTGAAAAAATTATATATTCATTCCTTGGTACTTACAAAATTACCTTCATTTCAACTTACTGTTATATCAATTTTCATCTAATCTGTAAAGTGCTTCAATTGAGTTTAAAACTAATGATCTATGTAGTAAAATAAAAATTTTCAGCTTTTTTCAGTCGCTGTTTTGGTATGGTTTGATTTTTTTAAATGAGATTACGCCAATATTGGTAGTTATCATTTGTGCTCTTAACGAATCAATAATACTTTGATAATATTATTAAATTGTTAACTGTATTAAATAATCCTTTTCATATTTAAGGCATACTGCAGTTCCCTACACATTTGAGCTGTGTACGCAGCAGCACAATGGGGCAAGCTGAGGGGGTCCTACAACAACGCATACAGGTGATTTCTGCAGCTTCCAAGGTTCTGCAGTGCATCTACGATGTTCACTCAATGGAGGTTCACTCATTCCCCGTTTTACTGAGGCAGGACACGGAATTCAACCAACCCTAGTTGTAGTGGCTGCATCCGAGTGGCTCAGTTCCCCGCTCAATGATCGATGGATGCAGATGAGGCGGCTACCACACTTAAAGACGATCCCTTAAATTAATTAAATTCAATTATTTTAATTTATTCTATGTTATTAATAAGTATTATATTTTTCAATTACTTTCTTTTATTTTTATGTAATTTTTTTTTATCCTCATTTTTCCCCTTATGTATTTCAATAATATTATTTAACATTTTTTTAATATATTCATTTCTCTATTCACATTTGGATATATCTCCTGAAATATGGCAGATTGGGTTTGCACTATCCACCCAGTCCTGCTGCATTAAATACTTAAACGAATAATAAAATTAAATTAAATTAATCGATTTATCGCCGTGATCTCTGGAATAAACTGTTAAAATTTTGTATCCGTCTATAACAAATATTTAGCTATTTTATACAGCAATCGAGCAGCAATAGTTGAAGTTTTACACTTTAGCTTCTTTTCCCGCAGGAAGTGAAAAATAAAAACGAAGTTATAAATAATTTTTATTTGCTTCACATTACGTATTATGGAGAAGACATAGTAATTAATTTTATGTAATATTCACTCGTTGAAGATAACCTTAAAAAAAAACCAAATGAAATATGAAACAGAAATTGTGGTATTATAATTTGAATAAATGAAGCCGTACCGACGTACCGACTCGACCCCCAATGAAATAAATACTTAAACATAATAGTACTTCTTAAACACTGCTAAAAAGTTTCACAAAAAAAATAAAATCGTAAAAAATGGACAAAACAACCGTCGTATCAGAAAACAACAGTTTGTTACAAGAGTGGGTACAAATTATATTATGTGGATTCATTTATTTTTACCGAAGTGTACAAACACATCATAAATATATTATAAACAATATAATATATTGATGTCTCACGTTTCATGAAATAACTTTTACTTGTAATAAAACAAGTGAAACCTTTTTTTCTGTTCTCCTATTGAGTCGTTCGTGCCTTGATTGTAAACACGTTGGTTGATTCTCATTTAACTGCGAACGGTGATCTTTTGATCCCCATTCCACAATTGACTTCTCAGTGTTGACACAACTTAACAACGAAAACAATAAAAGCTCAGCAATTAACCTGTGACCGTTCCAGAAAGCTCTATTTTAACAAGCCGTTACTCGTTGGCATGGACCGAGCCACCAAAGTGAGCATGCGCACGACTTCTAACCGGTAACTGACGGTTAAATCCGTTAAGAACTTCAGAGAGCTTGTTTAACTGTAATGCACTTGCTCAATTAAACGACCACGACGTTAATACATCGTCACCTTACTATAAAGCGGTACTAATTATATGAAGTTGAGTAAAATTGGTTGGTAAATTTTATTTATTCGTATTAAATTTACGCGTATATACATATATTGGGTTACTCCTTTTACTGAGTGACTGATCTTTATTGTTTAACTATCCGAGCAGCATTACGACCCGCCGCAAATTTCCAATACCTAACAATAAAGGACGTGTAAATACGTTATTTCAACTCACCGGAATTCGAACACATGATCAATTTATTAGCCATGTAAGTTAACGCTCCGCCGAAACCTTATTTATCAATATGCTTACATCTGATTTTCGAAGTAAAAAATGCGACACGAAATGGATCATACGCGAGGCGTGGCGAGACGAAGAATTAGGAGGTAGGGCAAGTTGAGTCTCGCTTAGAGAATAAGGAACTCTAGTACATTTTTTAACACCGTTGACCTTCTAACTTAATTACATGTGTTTTTTAAAATTCGTTTTCATAATTGAATTATTTCTCAGAGACTGATTTTAAGCCACCAAAACAGCCTGAATCCGAGCGATAAGTAGCGGTGACCATATGACACCGCACAATCGTCATACGGTCACACGCAATGAATTAAAACAGAATAAATTTTGGCGCGAATAACTGAGTGACGTCGTATCAATGGTGTCGACGAAACGGGGCGTTTTAATGAGATATTTTTTTATTAACTTTAAAATAAAGATGTTACATAAATTCTACATGTAATCGTTTACATTAAAGTTTACATATTCAGAAACGGCGATTGTTGATCTATATGAGTATATTGTTTTTAAGCCATAATATTTTTTATAATTTGTTCAAAAGATTGGTATTCACTATGTGGCGTCATTATGTAATAAATGAAATTACTTTGTAATAACGATTTTTTTTAATATTTGCAAACCGTATTTCAGAAACTAATCGTTCTTTTGACATAAAGGTTTAAAAAATTTTACATACAAATACAACCGGTTTACAATTAGACAAATTAGAAATTTTTGAAATTGGAAAAAGTATTAATAGTCAATTAATCAAATTATTTTTTTGAAATAGCCCCTTGAATTAATTTTCATAATTGTTTTTTGTTTTGTCTAATGCAAATTTGTTATTCAATGTTTTATAATATTTTTTTATTAACATTTTTGATTAATTTCTTACCTACTTCAATCAATTTTTGCGTATGTTCATAATTTATCTATTCTTACATTATTGTATTTGTCTATACTTGACATTGTTATTTTTTAGTATTGTGTATGTCCTGATGATTAAAGCTTCGCTTTCGAAACATGTTGATATGTATATATATTACAAAAAGTGGTGATTACTAATAATTTTTTTTTTTTTCATATTATTTTTCGATAATAAATTTACATCGATGATACAGATAATCCCTAGAAATGTGATCTATTACCGATTTGATATAAGCGGTAGTCGCCAAATTATGTAGGACCTTTCGAATCCTAGGAACCAGCAACCACCTCTTTTGAGTAAATATTATTCTACCATCATGAACTTTTCGAAGCTTAAAAATCCGGAGTAAATAATGCTAGGAATTTACACAGTTTATTAGTATGAACATTTCGCTCTCTGTGCGTTGAGACCACAATATATCACCTGGTCGTTAAGGGGTTAAGTGGTGGCATTCGCTCCAGCTGCGTACCGAATAACTTGCGGTTAAATTATAGCACATGCGTAGGATTAAGTTAGTTCCCTGCTGCGGTTCGTTCCCTCTGTAGCATAAAATCGTTTTTCAAACACAAAACATACACAAGACTCCCGCTTTTGGCGCCCAACCGGGTTATTCTTAACCGCGACTTAGGCGGTGCGCAATAGTTACGAATTTATTTCACCTTGAATCACCGTGTGAAAGTGTTAAGAATAGAATACCCAAAAGCGGTTTTGTTTATGCTTTGCATAAGTACGATTAATTTATAATCAACATAGGTAGGTAAAAAAGAAAGTTTAAAAGATCATTAAAATAGTTAATTTTTAAAAAACTTTCTCTTCACCTAGAGGCCAAGTTCTACTGGGAATGTATTTCTTAGCGGCGACTTAAACAATGTGCAGAATTTTTTAATGTATTTCACCTACATTCAAGGAGTGAAAGTGTTAATAAGTGATGCTTATTTAGGTACAGCTAAAACATCAGGAACCGTCTGAATCGATCTCTCCCTCAAAAAGTCGGCAATCCACGTACACAAGTAAACGGGAAGTCCGTAAGAAGGCAGTTTGTTGACAATTCCTCGGTGCCAAACCCGGTCAAAGGCCTTATAAATGTACAGTGAGACCGTTTGAATCTCACCATAACGTTCCAGGCACTTTCCCCAAACATGCGTTACATACGCGAGAAGATCATCGCACGAGCGGTTCCGCCGGAATCCGTACTGGCAGTCGTTAATGATTTTGTTCTTCTCGAGGTATGTAAGCAGTTTGTCGTTGATCACACGTTCCATCACCTTCGACAGAACTGATGTGATCGCTATAGGGCGGTAGTTGGCCGGGTTGGAGCGGTCACCTTTCTTAGGTACAGGATGAATGACCGCTTTTTTCCAACCAGAGGGCACAGAGCCACATTTCAGTTTCTTTGTTTCTTTGTTTAGAGATGGTTAATTTTGCTGTCAAATCAATTATGGCACCCAAATGACAAGCAAGAATTCACTTCACAACTTTATTCCAAAAAAAAAACATCACGAGCAAGGCCGGATACACATCAACTAGTGTTAATATAAACGTAAAGTATTTCCAACTAGCCGGCAGTTAAGTTCAACTGGACATTTATTAGTTTTGACATATACAATGCACAGAAGTTTTGAATTTATTTCACCTTGATTCAGGGTCTGAAAGTGTTAAGAATGAATAGGTTCTTAGAAGTTTTACTTATTTAGATTAAATCACATTAGACGCACAGAATGAACATAATAATAACAATAAATAAATCTAAGGAGGTTAGATAACCTATCTAGAAGTTTAGCCGAATCGGGTTATTCTTAACCGCGACGAAGTTTTGAATTTATTTAACCTTGAGGTATGAACGGGTTAGATAAGTGGGCGGATAATATTATTACAATACTAGTTTGGTACAATATACTTCATTAGGTACAAATGAAACACAAAAAACCTTTTTAATTAACCGAAGATTTAACAAATGTGTATTAAAAATGAGGTTTTGGGTAAATATAGGATTGCCATCGACCGTACAGTGACGTACAAAGACATTGTGACTGTTTATATTTTTTAATATTAAAATTCATTCCAATAAGAAACTCCAGTCTATTTAAAAAAAAAGTGTTTGCTTTCTAACTTAAATACCGGACATTTTCTAAAAAGCTAATTTTCATTGTTTTTTATATGATATGGTTTGAATTTTTTGATTGAGTTTTGTTGGGTGTGAGGTCACACGGAATAAATTAACATAGAAGGAATTTACGAGTATGTGTAAAATCGCTGATAAAATGATTCCAACCAAACAGGGCGTTTTGATGAGATGGTGTTTTATTTTCATTTTCAAATAACGATTTATAAATTCTACGTTTAATAAAATGTATGTATTCAAGTATAAATATATATAATAAAGCCTGTGCATTCGGAGTGGGCATTTGTTTTATATTTTATAGGCCGTAATATTTTTCGCTGAAGATAATTATTCTTTGGAAAAAAAGTGTTTTCCGAAAAAGGAAATGCAAAATGTATGTATTTGGATGCAGATATATTTTTTCTGGAAAGTCGAAAGAAAGTATCTGAGCGCCACAAACTGTATTTCAACCCATGTACCAACATTTGTACATAGTTGATATTTGCCAGTGAGAAAATATTGTTTATACGACTCGTTTTTTTAATTCAACCGCGCGGCTATGGAACGATATGCCGGTTTCTGTATTTCCTCGCTCGTACAACACAAGTCTCTTCAAGACTCAGGTTCACTCTCTCCTTTCCTCTAAAATACCCTATACCCATCATCCAAAAGATTTCATAGGCCTAAAGGGAAAAAAAAATCCCGTGTGGAAGTATTGTAAAAAAATGTAGCGATTTAATTCATCTCTCCTCGCTGGTAAAAGTTTTAAACGCTTTATGAATTTTAATCACTTTCCGTGAGTAAAAAACGGTAAGTAGAGCAAGGATTAACGTAGATTTTATAATAATAATTAATTAGTTTCGCCCCAGTTATGAAAGTGTTAAAAAAAGGTTAAACTTCATTATTATTGAAGGATTGTTTTTTTTTTTATCTTGGAAGGTTAATGTCCTACAAAGTTACTTAGTATATACTGCCACCAAGTTTAGTAAAGCAGTATGATAATAATATTGATTTATTTGATACACAAATTATTTAACAAACAATGTAAATATAAAAAAAAATGACTGGCTAACTAGGAACTAATCCCGTTTCAGGACAGTCAATTTGGCAACTATATCATAAGGAAAAGAAAGTATTGACATAGCTTGATAATATATGTAGAGAAAAAAAGTAACATAGTATAATTATGGTAGGAAAGAAATATTAAGATGATTGCGTATTTTTATGAATATGCGTACTTACGTAATAGCATACCTGCATACTACTTCTATTGTAGATTATCTTCAAATTATTTAAACTTCTTACATCAAACATTAATAATTCATTATATTTTATAGTCACCACTAGAAACCGCTTAAAATTTCAGTTCTTGGTTTGCAGCCCACAGTAAAAAAACAATGAACGACCTTTAACAAATATTTCCAATACGCAAAGGCCACAGCATTATTTATAGTAATGAATATAATTACATGCACGATACGCTTAGTTTATCGATAATACTTACATAGTCCCATAAACAAATCAAAGTTGTAATTAAACATAATGGTAAAACTTTAAGCAAACTCTTCTCCAACTTTCGATACACGCGAACATTTAATATTGCGTTCGAAATAGGGTCAAAACGCTTTTCCCGCATACATAATCGTCACGCCGAAATAAACCCACTTTTGTGATTTGTTTCTCCCCCAACCGAACACGAAACTACCCGGAACACGCACTCGAACTGCCTTCCCGAAATGTAATGAAAACCACCCCAGTTCACAAATATTTATTCTGACTGTCTCTTCATATAGAAGATAATCGAGTTAACACCCGGCTTCTTGATTTTATTTTACGCACACCCTGCAGTAAAGCGCTCTTACGGCCATTGAACTGATGAAAAGTCACTTTAGTTATAATATTTTAATTTCTTGAGTTATTTTTTTGTATTATTATTAATAACAGGTGTCGAACTTAGATGGTTTTGAGGGTGACATAACGGGATTGCGCCACGGCTAGTGCGCTAGTTGTTCACGTTACCGCCGCCAATAGTCGACTGGCGCTGCCCTGATTTAGCCCGCGTTTTGCTTACGTTTCCCGAACAGATGCTGGGAGAGGATATGTTTCGTACCATTCCTCTCAGCGCTGGAACGACTAGCGTTTGGCTTCTGGCCTGTCTCCTGTATTACACATTTACCCCTTATTTACTGCCGCCCAAACGCCAGATCAATACGATAATTAAGGATAGGTAATGAATAAACAATAAACAGCATTTGTTTAAATTTAATGTGGGCTCATCCCTAAGTAAACAGACAAGGATCAGTATGTTGTTTTAACTTTTCCAAGAATTTTATTATTTTTGTATCCAGCTGTTGTTTCTCGACAAACAATTATTTCGCTTGTTGTCTGAGCGGGGATCTCGGTTCATAAACAAACATTAATTAAATCATTTCATAATATAATGAATCGCTTAATTTTTTGTTGTTCATCATTTGTATTTGTTTTTATCCCAGGAATTTTCAAACGGCTTATTACAAAACGCCATATTTAAGGGAAAGATGCCTCGTGGTATTAATTATTTAAAATATTCCTTTTAGAATTGAATTATGTTCTCAGAAATGATGGGTGTCAATTTAACGAGACATAAGATAAATTACTCGATTGTTTTGGGGGATGACAACATTTTTAAGAGAGTCGAGATCTTGACCGATGTAAATGATTTAAGAGACTAACAAAATGTCTTACATCGTTATAAAATACGATGTAGGTATGGAAAGTACAAGTATAGTGTGAAAACTTCAACAGTCAAAATTACAGTCACAAATATTGGACGACGACCAGAAATGCCAAGTAGACATGTTAGATTTTAGTTATTTTTGCAATGATGTAACAACATTATCAATTGACTCGGTGTACATACTAGTGGTGGGCGAAGCGGCTCGGTTTACTGAGCCGGATCACTAAATCAGCTCTTTGTAGTATAACGGTTCGGTGATCCGGCTCGATTGAACGACGGTTCGCGTCTCCCTTATCCATGCCCTGTGTCTCGCTCCCTTGGCCCTCCTAAAGACGTCCAGAAGACGCCCTTACACTATACTTTTTTCGTCCTGTTTTCATGTGGATTGTCTTTACAGAGAGCTGATTTAGTGATCCGGCTCACTAAACCGAGCTGCTTCGCCCACCACTAGTGCATATATTCTATTTACATCCAATAAATGACAACTCTATTTCCGATATTGTATCAATCACGGCACCCAGGACAATTATTACACAATTGCCGAATATATTCGCGCTTTAACAAACACAATATTATTTTTTTCTTTAGTTTTTGTAGCGGCAACCAACCAGACAATCGGGTAGCATAAAGTAAACTATACCAGCAAGGGTACGACTCCGAAAAATATCTCCGTCATGCAATTGACGACCTCCGTGGTTGAGTGGTTACGATCCTTGGCTACGAATCCATAGGTTGCGAGTTCAAATCCTGGCGTGCGCAAGTAAATTTTATTTGATTAAATTGTGTTATTTCATAGTTTATTCATTAAAAATAATATGTAACATACTTGCGGCACGTTCCAGAGTGGTGGATACCATCAGTATGGCTCTGGTGAAAGACCATCATTCAGAATCGAAAAGTTGCTTGAAGTGACTTTGGCCGTGTTTAGTGACCAGATCTGAATAGGCAGGTACTTCCTCATCTTCCTTTTCCCCATTTCCTTTCCCTTTTCAATACTTTCAGCTTCACAACATACCCTTATTGGGGATTTTATAGTCAAAAGGAATGAAAACACCATTAAAGAAACATTTCCGAAATAACTTCAAAAGCGATAAAAAAAACGAAATAAAGTACTTGTACTGGAACAGTAGCAATTTAATTTTACTCATACAGTGGCAAAAATGCAAACAATATTGGAGTTGATTTTGCCAATTTCTTTTATATTTTAAAATGTGCTTTGATTTTAATTAATCCTTTAACCTTTCCAAAAGAGAAGTCCGCCTCGTTACCGTTGCGTAATTAACCGTTATTTTTTAAAACGTTCGGTTTTTTAAATACCTACTGCGGCAGAATCCGGATCAATCGTATATTATTGCTAAATACCTCAACATGGGGGGATTAGATCTCGTGGCCGCTGAAAGAAATCTCGGAACGTTCCACAAAGCTTTTCCATTCCTCACAAAAAAAAAAAAAGTACGAAATTGGGGTAGGAACTTTCTTCTGATATCTAGGTATTTAAATTTGTTTTAGTTTTAAATTTCCTTGAAGAAAGAAGCGAAGGCTTTGTTAGTTTTGTGTGGTAGATTTGGCATTAAAAATCTAGTTAAAACTTTGTGTTAGAAAAAGTTTTTGGAGGTAAGAGTAATTCATCCTGTGGATTACGTAATATGCGTTATTTTAGGAAAATATTTAGGAAACACAAAGAAAGGTACTATTACATTTTAGCGAGCACACTCGCGATCATTTTAATTGAGCTGTTACATTGCAAATATTTACGTCCGTTTTCCTGTACACAATTTCCTCATTTTAACAGAGAAACACATGTTGGTAAAGATCGTGCCATTATTAAAACAAAATCATTTCGGATGTTGGGTCGTGTTATTGTGTGCACTGTAAAAGTTTAAAGCTAAGATATTAAACGCATATGCTTAATGCTTCTTAATTATTAATTGTTTTTATGTTTAATTCGTGGAACTCCATTTTGATTTATAAAAAACATGATATTTAATGGGACATTTACATGGAGTAGATACATTAGATCACCATACTAGGCGGTTGCCGGTTTCATGGTGACCAATGGATTATAGTTACTTTGTATGAAGTCTAGTGTAAACATATGGATTTATTATATTAATTATATTAACATGCTGACAATTGGAAAAATTATAAAATAAAATAGAAGATAGAAAGCAGAAAAAGACATGCTTAAGGATTAGATCACAAAAATATATATTTTTTATATGTGCAAGAATGCACTATTTGCACATAGGTGCACACATACATACACACGCAAACATATACGAGTACTTATATATACATATATGAACGCATATATACACATACAGATGAACGTACAAATGAATATACACATATATACCCACACACCTAAACAATATATACACCTCTATCTGAATACGAGAAATAGGCTACTAACACTTTCACAACCACTCATTAAAAAGTCCTCAAGCGCCTTCTTAAAACTGTGGTATTTAGTTATTGCCTTTATTTAAATTGATAAATTATTGAAGATCTTTTTGTTGCTGGAATAATTTAATTATTTATTTTTAAATTTAATGTGAATCAAATTTTATAATGTCATTATTGAGTTCTGAGAGTATTTTTAGTTTTTTATTATTGTGACAACTGTTTCGGCGTTCAATTCCATTTTCAAACTGTGGTTAATCCACATTGTGATGAATTATTTATATGATTTTATTTACTCCCAACCCATTCTAATTTGGACGGGTTTTTATAAATAATGATTTACTATCGGTATAACCGATTTAGTTAGATAATAATTAAAATTATTTGTTCTGTAAGGTTTTTACATGTATTAAGTGTTTTCTCCGTATTTAAAATAAAACGTTTTCTTAATTGGTTTATTTAAATGTGTTTTGATATCAAAATAATAAAAACTAAAAATAATTGCAGAACTTAATAAAAATAAATAATAATAACAAAGCATTTATATAGCACAGTTTTGTGTTGTTTCACTTCAAGTGCGCTTTACTAACTCCATTCAGTGGTATCCTACAGTGCTACTTTTACATTCTATTTATAGTAACATTATTAAAATTAATTTACATTAAATTTAAAAAAAAAACTGAATGCTTCCGTTGTTTTTATGAATTTCGACCATTAGATATTGATTGTTTGATAACTTATTATGATATGGTGTTAATAATTTTATTTTAAATTACTTTTTATGATGTGAGCAAAGATTTGGATATATTATGATAACATCATCTTAAAATGTGATCAACAATTTATATGTAATGTTTTACTAATGAGTCCTCACAGTAAATGTGGATGCAAATTTTGGGTGGAATAATGCATCACCCAAAGAGGTCGAAAGATAAATAAATGGAAAATGATTAATGAAGGTAACCAAATAATTTACCCAAAAAGCAACTGGCATCGGAAAGGACATGCCGATTGAAGGACGGGTAATCAGTGAACAGATATCGTCATTCAGTTAAGCCCAAGAGAAATCAATAGGGCAGGACGCCCTAAAACCATTAGATTAACTGGTAACATAAGTTAGGTGGAAAAATGTGACAATGCGATGGAAAGGATAAGAATGAAAGCAAAAATAACCCATCATTCTGTAGATAAATGTTGGTATTGAAAATGATGATTTAACCGTGTAAAAATGATACAGTTTTAAAACACATTGTAACTTATCATTGATCCAACTTTTTTTTTAGAAATTTAATGTAAATCAAATTTAATAATGTTATTATTAAGTTCTGCAAGTATTTAAGTTTTTATTATTGTGACAGCTGTTTTGGCGTTCAAGGTCATTTTAAAATTGCGGTTAATCCCCATCGCGACGACTTATTTATTTGATTTGGTGGGAGTAAATAAAATCATATAAGTGAGTCATCGCAATGTTGATTAGCCGCAGTTTGAAAATGGCTTTAAACGCCGAAATATCTGTCACAATGTTAAGAACTAAAATACTTGCAGAACTTAATAATAACATTATTAGATTTGATACAGCGCCCTTGTGGTGATTTTTCATAAAAACGGCGCTATACAAATCATCCAAGTGTTATTATTATTATTATTATTAAACTAAATTTCTAAAAAAATTAAACAGAATTCTACGAATTAAACACAAAAACAATTAATAATTAATTGATCCATCTACAATAATAGCAGAGTTCTCTCCCTCTGAAAAACAACAAAAACCTTTAGTCGATGCAGTCACTGTTGATCCCAAATCCCAAATGGGGACTTTGTTTTGTGTGAATTTAGACAAGTTCAGTCAACGAAGCAGATTGTAGAAGAATGTTCACTTTACCAGTTCGATACCTTAGTTCAATGGGGAAATAACTCTAAATTTCTGGGTTTTGAATTAATGATGAAAAATGGCAAAGAAACTCTCGCTTCTCATATTTTAATAAAAAATAAGTCTAATTCGTCCTAATTATGCAGTCAGATGATTATTTATGGAATTATAATGAAATCAGCACATCCTAAGTTCAATGGAGAAACATGTCAAATGTTTCCGTTTGGAACTTAATAAATGTATTTATGATAGGTTGATAAATTACTTACATGTTGCATCTATTGTTATGGTGGAAAAAATAACTTTGCATCGGAGCACGCATTGTTAAGAAAATTTTTCAAATCCACTTTCCTCAAAATGAGGTATTTTGAGTTATTTCCCTATTGAACTATGTTATCAAGTTCCCCGGGAACCAACGTTGACGTACGACACGATGTCGGATGCCAATTGCAGAAAAAATTCAAAATACTTATTTGGCCACCATCGTCAATACAAAATCTAATTTGTTGTTATACGCGTTAAAACAGACTTTTCCTGAATCATAAGATCTTCAACACGCTCATGGCAAAGTAATGACATTTACAAAGATAACCTGAAGAACACAAAAGTTGGGAAAATCATGAATAAGTTATGCACAAAGAGATAACTGGTTAATTTTATCGATTGAGAAACAAATACTTGGATTTCTTTTAATAAAAAGAAAAGAAAAGTTTTTAAATCGAATAAATTATTTGACCCGCATAGCTCAAATTATTTTTATATCAGTTTTGGTGGGTCAAAGTGACAACTTGATTCACTCAATAATAATGACAGACGACATTTTTTTAGCGTTCTAGAGTAATATAAATCACCCCAAAATTCAAATGTACATCACAAATATTTCCACACATTTCATACATTCCACAAAAGAGTCAATTCTAGAATATGTCTAGAACTGAAAGATTTTTTCAAAATTCTTTATACAAAAAAAAGGCAGAATGTCAATACCGATATAAAAAACAATCTCTGTATTCAAAACTAAAAGTTTGTTTGTCTGTCTGTCTTAGATTTTACTGAAAATTACTAGACAGGTTTCGCTGAAAATAGCACAATTAATGCTTATTATTGCCGGAAAGGTTTAGAGAGTAGTTTGAATGAAATCGTTGAACCCGCCATGTTGTATTGGTGTTAGCCCATAGATATGCCACTCTAGTTAGCCACAGATTACATATTCAAAAGAATATGGTTTGTTTGGGTAGAATATTTTCAAAATGAAAAACACAAGTAGGTAACTATTTAAGAACTTTATTATTTAAGATATATTTTGAAAAAAAATCAATGTTTTGAATGAAATAAAATATTCTAAAGAATACTTCTTTATAATTTCTTCAAACAATTGTAATTGACTTTGTGGCGTCATTATTAATAAATGAATTAAAAAATATACTTATTATTCACCGCTTTATAAATATACATTGATATATATATACATGTTTCGAAAGCGACGCTTTCATCATCAGGAATATATGACGACTAAATACATGTATTCATATATTCCTGATGATGAAAGCAGAGCTTTCGAAAGATATCAATGTATATTTATAAAGTCGTGAATACTAAGTATATTTTTTAATTTATTTATGAATATTTCTTTGTTAAGAGATAGTAATAGACGGTACAAGGTATCACTTTCGGTGTCAAGTCAATTATGGCACCCAAATGACAAGCAAGAATTCATAACTTTATTCCATAAAGAAAAAAAATATGCCGAGTAAAGCACATCAGCTAGTTTAATAAATAAAAGCAGAGAACAATTTGTAATTTTTTTTAACGTATACTCGTACACAAGGTGTTAACTACCAAAGATATTTTTGATAATTTTTCTCTAGCAGTTTTTTAAAATTATGTCCTTTTAGTTATCGTGAACTTCTGGAAATGAATTTTGATTGATTGTGGTTTCTTAAGAAACGATATTTTTGTCCATTCCCGACAATAATCAAAATCCGTATTTAGAAATGGGAGAATTCTGAATCTTATACTTTGAGAGACCAAAAAATGTATGAATTTGTCTCCAATATACAATATATTATCTCCAAGCAATAACTTCGATATTATTATGATATATTATGGCAGTTAATACAGTGTGTCCAAAAATAATGAAATATGTCAGTGACTTTAGAAGTATTACAATTTGGATGGATTTCCTCGTGCTCCAGTTTCCGCTGATTATTGTGGCGGGGGAAAGGGGGAAATGCGGGTAAACACGCGCCGGAGGAAAACGGAGCGTAGTATTCTTATCCTAGTCGCATTCACTTCGTAAACTGTCAATAAATTTGTTGACTATAAATATACGGGTCGGGCACCGCGGGAACAACACGGGAGGTCAATTCGCAAAGAAGCCAGATGTTTCCAGAAGCAAGTGGGCACATATTGAAAAGGACAGAACAATAAAACTAATGTAAAATTTTCACACATCTTGATGATAGTACTTTTTTATAAAAACATACGTTCTCATTTTGCAAGATATTTAGCTTTTGACGTCAAATAATGGGAAAAACGTTCTAACTTATAAATTTCGAGTCATTAATTCCAGAAGGATGAAAAAATATGCTGTTATCTAATGTCTGCTCGATTTTTTTTCTGGAAAATTGATTCTCTTAGTTTCTTTTACGCAAAAACTAAAAATAACATTTCACGACCCAATGACTATATTCCAACATTGGGAAAATATCGTTTATACGTAGGTAGGTATTTTTGAAACCAACATTTTACTTATTCTTACTGCTATTCATTTCTCACACCAGTTTCACGCCTTATAGCCTACTAAATTCTCAGCATTAAAATATTTCATTTTGATTGGAGTGATACTGTTATTCAAAATTCAAAATTTCATCGTTCAATATTTCAGAAGAAACTATCTTCGATTTGATCCCCGTTTTAATTTGCAATTAACGTCAGCTATTTCTATTGCGCTTAATGAAACTATATCCAAGATTTTACAACAATTACAAACATAAGGCTTTTTTTTCATTACACTAAGCTAACTCAATTGCTTAAAGTGTAGATGTATGAAACAGGCATTTTGAATTATAAAAACCAGGTCACGACTTCATTACAAATTATTTTTATTCCCTATTGGATAATTTGCATAGCGCCGTTTTTGTGAAAAAACACCTCAGGGGCACTGTGTAAATATTACTTCTCAGTCTCTATCTGATATGTACAGAAACAGAAAACATACTTACCTGGCAAGTCACTTCAAATAAATTCACAGTTTTATTAGAAAATTTAAACTTGGATAAGGTTGCATTTTTAAAGTTGATATTTTATCCTTCATCCCTATTGATATTACATTTATTAGAAGACTATTTGCAAAATAGGAGATAATATTAATTTGAAATATTTTTTGTTTTTGTTGTTCAATTATAGGACTGGAGAATTTTTATGCTATAAAAACAATTTTCAACTTAAAAAGCTTAATAATTCTACTTAGGCTTAAATAAAAAAAATATTAAGAGTTATTTATATTTTTACAAATTAAGTTATTTACAGTGTAGCGGACAGTGAAAAGTATCTGACAGTTAGTATAGCAGTAACTCAAGACACTTGCGAAATAGTGCATCAAATACTTTGCATATTCTATATGTGACTTTCGGCAAGAACTAACCTGCTAGCCTATCTAAGCCATTTTTGTCTGTGCAATAAGGAACTCCAATGAAAAATATAATGTATATTAATTGATAAACTAAAGTTTTGTAAGACAAGATTTTTGTGCATAGCGCAAAGGGTAACAATTATTTTTATAAACAATAATTATTAGCCTGAAACACTCATCCAAATTGAAAAAACCTTCCGAGCAAAGATAAATGTCGCCGGCAGGACTCGAACCCACACCCTTCTAATATCCGGTAAGATGCTCTACCATTGAGCTACGTCGGCTTATCGCAAACCCACCAAGTTAATCAATATATACTAGTGTTTCATTCAATAATTACGGTTTTTTTTTATTATATTTCACCTGTAAACAACCAACTTTATTTGTATGAGGAAGGCTTGTAACGGCTAAATCCCTCACTAGGTGGCGTCGAGACAAATTATGTCTTCATTTTATTGGTGAAAAATGTTTGACTTGTCAAATATTTATTAATTGATAAACTAAAGTTTTTTAAGACAAGATTTTTGTGCATAGCGCAAAGGGTAACAATTATTTTTATAAACAATTTGGATGAGTGTTTCAGGCTAATAATAATTGTTTATAAAAAAAATATAATTGTTACAAAAATACATATTCATATAAATAAGCAAACACTTGTACTGAAAACATATCTTTTATTATACGTAGAATTTATAAATCGTTATTTAAAAGTGAATAAAAAATAATCTCATCCTTATTATGTTGGTTCTCTTGCATTTGGAACATCTGACGTCACATTAACTGACGTTTGAATTAGTATAAACATTTTTATTTTTCTATACAGTTTTGTATTTTAATGTTCATTTTTTTTAATTTTGGCGAAATTTAAACCTAATTTGGGTGACTTTAAGCTGTATAATTATTGTTCAATATAAAAAAAACTATTATTACTGAAAAAAATTGGAGTGTTCACGAGCAAACCATTAATAAATATGGATTTTATGTAATGCTCAATTCTTTTATTATTCTTTCACTTAAAGTTTTCAGAATTATACAAAATTGTATTACTTGTGTTTAGTTATGGCTTAACATGAATAAAATATAAAATAATTTACGGTAAAGCTCATCCTTGTTTTTACATTTGACATTCTAACTTCAAAACTGATCAAAACCGACTGGCCATAGATTTGGAGCGTTTTGGCGACCTTTGATAAATTGACACTTTGAAAATATGAAAACTAACTTTAGAAAAAAAAAAAACCAAAATAATAAGGTATTAAAGTTTGAACGACATTATCGATATATTTTTTAAATTGGACTAGAGTTCCTCACTTTTCCATTTATGGATATGATTGTCTAGAAAGGTCAGATTTAACGTCTTCAATTAAAGAAAAATCACTTCGCATTATTTTTAATTAAATGATTGAGATATTTTGTGTAAACCACAATATAATAAATAAATATCAACTTGTTATGAATCCAATGGTTCGGGATACAGAAAATAATTACATAGGCACAGACAAAATATTAAAATAGACAGAAAGTAACAAAATTTGATGAGATTCGGTAAATAATTGATTATTAATCTGAAAACGATAAAAAGAAAGTTAACAAAATTACATTAAAACACTAACTATTATATATACGATTATATTAGAAAATAAAGATTTGAATTTGGAACTTGGTGATTTTACTTTTATTTTTTGTGTTTAATTTTAATAGTAATTTTCACAAAACATATTTTAATCTTTTCTTCAATAAATGTAAAATTACTTTGAGAAGTCATTAGTAATAAAATTCATAAGAAATATTTAGTGTACATCACCGTTCAATATATAAATATCAACATGTTTCGGAAGTGAAGCTTATTATACACAGTATAAAAAAAATATATGTTTCCGAAACATGATGATATTTATATATTAAACAGTGGTGCATAAAAAACATTTCGTGATTATTTTATCTTTAAATCATTTAGAAGATTTTCAAGTTTAGCTCTGAATTCTGTCAAGTCTTTAATCATTCTTCATTCATGTGGCAGTTTATTCCAGGCTTTAAGTCCTGGCACTCCGATAGCATGCTCACCGAACTTAGATCAGGTTCGCTTTGGTTCCTTCAACCTTCTATAGCTGATAACGCTGCTGACCTAAGGGTTGACTGTCGTGAATTGGTATTTTCGGGAATAGATAGTTCGATAAGTAAGCCGAAGCCATTCCGTTAAGTGACTTAAACACCATCCAGTAGACCTTGAACTGGATTTTTTCAGGATATTTGATCCAGTGAAGATTTTTGAGATGCTTTGAAATGTGGGAAAATTTCGATATGCCTATGACTTGTCTTGGTGCTGCGTTAGAAACAGATTACAATTTACAAATTTGATATTTGGGGAGACAATTCATGTGTTACAGTGATATAAAATATATTATATGAGTACTACGCCCTCGATGTGTTTTTTTTACAAAAACGTAGCATTACAAAAAATCATCCAAATATTATTGTTATTACTATGAATGTGAACCAAATAAGCTAACGGGCGGTGCGGCGATAGGTACATGTATTCATTTTCACGAGAAAAATAAAACTACATGATAAATTACGGTTCAAGGTACAGAAATCATCCCGCCGAAAGACATTAAACATGGAAATTTCAAATATCCCTTGATAAGCAAAGCAGGTAATAAGAAATAAAATATTCATAAGACGAAATCATTATCTACTCTCGACAGAGTAGTATTTATCATTTCTCTTTCAGAAAACGTATTATTTTTGTGTGTGTTTCTCTTTTTGTTGACGAGAAATCTCGTGAAAGTCTTGTTGATAACAGGGACAACTCTGCTTTCATTCTCATCCTCTTTTTTCCCATCTTCGTATATCTTTGTATTCCACTGAGTAACCGAACCCAATTGACAAAGAATGCTTCAGATTGGCCCCTTTAGAAATAATGATATTGCTCCTTTATCAAAGAGTACTGTAAGTATTTGGAAAATGATGAGATATTTTTATTGGTTTTAAGCTTCCGCGCTGCATATAAGAACTATTTAGCTTTTATTTTTCTTTTTCTATACTTTATTCCACTCAATAATACTCTGAATTAATAATTTCTTCAAAATATTGATATTCACTTTGTGGCGTCATTATTAATAAATGAATTAAAAATTACTTCGTAATCACCACTTAATTTATTTAGAGTTGTGAAACATCCAAAGGTTTTGAAATAATTACAATTTATCTAAATTCATTGGTTTCTAAATCATAATTTAGAAACCAATGAATATTTTGATATAAATAAGGTTCCAAAATTTTACATGCAAATACAACCGGTGTACAATGAGACAAATTTGGAATTTAAGAAATCAGAAAAAGTGTTAAATAGTTAATTAAATATAATCAAATATGTTTTTTTTTTCAAATAGGGTTCTCTTGAACTTATTTTCATATTACATTTTTTTTTATTTTGTCCATTCTTACATTATTGTGTTCTATGTATATCATTTGTCTATACTTGACATTATTCCTTTTTAATATTCTGTATACGAGTATTCCTGATGACTAAAGCATCACTTTCGAAACATGTTGATATGTACTAGGAATATTCAAAAGAAAAGGTGAATTTTGAATTTTCGCAGGCTGTGTACATTCGATTATCGTTTTTTTTGTTATGTTGGTACACATATGTTTATCATGTTAGCATTATCAGCCATTTTGGATCAGTGGTTTGTTTTTGACAACGGTTAATTACGGTCAGTTACGGTGAATTACGGTGAAGTACGATGAATTACGAAAAATTACGGGGAAAAACGCAAATTTCTGCTGATTTACGGTGAATTACGGTGAATTACGGTAAATTACGGTGAATTACGGTGAATTACGGTGAATTTACTGTGAACTACGGTGAAAAACGAAAAATTCTGCTGATTTACGGTAAATTTAGGTGAATAACAGTAAATTTTTATAAATTTCGAAGAAATGCGGTAAACTACGGTGTTTAACCGTGAATTACGGTGAAAAACGATCAATTACGGTGAATTATGGTGAATTACGGTGAAGTACGGTGAAGTAAGGTGAATTATGATGAATTACGGTGAATTACGGTGAAGTACGGTGATTTACTGTGAATTACGGTGATTTACTGTGAATTACGGTCCATTGTGAATTAATTTAAAAAATTTAAAATAAGGCGGATATACGGTCAATTGCGGGACATACGCAAATTTCTGCTGATTTACGTTGAATTACGTTGAATTATAGTGAATTACGGTGAATTACGGTGAATTACTGCGAATTTACTGTAAACTACGGTGAAAAACGAAAAATTCTGCTGATTTACGATAAATTTTGGTGAATTACAGTTAATTTTTATAAATATCGAAAAAATACGGTAAATTACGGTGTTTAACCGTGAATTACGGTGAAAAACGGTGAAAAACGGTGAATTACGGTAAATTACGGTGAATTTCGGTGACTTACTGTGAATTACGGTGAAAATTCAAAAATCACCTTTTCTTTTGAATATTCCTAGAACATATCAACATGTCTATGTTATTACATAATTGTGTACATTCAGATGAAGCTGAACTTCAAAGCCTTGAATACATCCTTCCCGATGAAAACAAGAGAGTATTATTTATTTTTGTCCTAAATTCGTAGAACTCCAGTTAATTCACCGTAAATCTCCATAATTCACAGTAATGCACCGTAAGTCACACTAATTCCTGTATTTCATCGTAATTCACTGTAATTCAAAGTAAATCACCATAATTCATTGTACTTCACCATAATTTACTGTTATTCACCGTAGGTCACCGTAATTCACCGTAATTCACCGTAATTCACCGTAATTCACCGTAATTCACCGTAACTCAGCGTAACTCACCGTAATTCACCGTAATTTACCGTAATTCACCGTAACTCAGCGTAACTCACCGTAATTCACCGTAATTCACCGTAATTCACCGTAATTCACCATAATTCACCGTAATTCACCGTAATTCACAGTAATTCACCGTAATTCACCGTAATTCACCGTAATTCACCGTAATTCACCGTAATCACCGTAATTCATCGTTTTTCACCGTAATTCACGGTTAAACACCGTAATTTACCGTATTTCTTCGAAATTTATAAAAATTAGCAGAATTTTTTGTTTTTCACCGTAGTTTATAGTAAATTCGCAGTAATTCACCGTAATTCACCGTAATTCACTATAATTCAACGTAAATAAGCAGAAATTTGCGTATGTCCCGTAATTGACCGTATATCCGCCTTAGTTTAAATTTTTTAAATTAATTCACCATAGTTGACCGTAATTGACCGTAATTCACAGTAAATCAACATAATTCACAGTAAATCACCGTACTTCACCGTAATTCACCGTAATTCATCATAATTCACCTTACTTCACCGTACTTCACCGTAATTCACCATAATTCACCGTAATTGATCGTTTTTCACCGTAATTCACGGTTAAACACCGTAGTTTACCGTATTTCTTCGAAATTTATAAAAATTTACTGTTATTCACCTAAATTTACCGTAAATCAGCAGAATTTTTCGTTTTTCACCGTAGTTCACAGTAAATTCACCGTAATTCACCGTCGGTCAATTACGGTGAATAACGGTGAATTACGGTGAGTTACGGTGAATTACGGTGAATTACGGTGAATTACGGTGAATTACGGTGAATTACGGTGAATTACGGTGAAATACAGGAATAAGTGTGAATTACGGTGCATTACTGTGAATTATGGAGATTTACGGTGAATTACGGTGAATTAACTGGAGTTCTACGAATTAAGGACAAAAATAAATAATACTCTCTTGTTGTCATCGGGAAGGATGTATTCAAGGCTTTGAAGTTCAGCTTCATCTGAATGTACACAATTATGTTATAACATATAAATTAAAATAGGTTCTCTGAGGCAAAGTGGTACGAGTAATTTACCTAGAATTTAAAATAAGTTCTCATCATTTGTCTAATCTTGATATTATTACTTTTTATTATTCTGTATACGAGTATTCTTGATGACTAAAGCATCACTTTCGAAACATGTTGATATGTACTAAGAATATTCAAAATAATAGGTGAATTTTGAATTTTCGCAGGCTGTGTACATTCGATTATCGTTTTTTTTTGTTTATTGGTACACATATGTTTATCATGTTAGCATTATCAGCCATTTTGGATTAGTGGTTTGTTTTTGACAACGGTTAATTACGGTCAGTTACGGTGAATTACGGTGAAGTACGATGAATTACGAAAAATTACGGAGAAAAACGCAAATTTCTGCTGATTTACGGTGAATTACGGTAAATTTCGGTGAATTACGGTGAACTACGGTCAATTACGGTCAATTACGGTGAATTACGGTGAATTATGGTGAATTACGGTGAATTACGGTGAATTACGGTGAATTACGGTGAGTTACGGTGAGTTACGGTGAATTACGGTAAATTACGGTGAATTACGGTAAATTACGGTGAATTACGGTGAGTTACGGTGAATTACGGTGAATTACGGTGAATTACGGTGGATTACGGTGAATTACGGTGAATTACGGTGAATTACGGTGAATTACGGTGAGTTACGGTGAGTTACGGTGAATTACGGTAAATTACGGTGAATTACGGTGAGTTACGGTGAATTACGGTGAATTACGGTGAATTACGGTGAATTACGGTGAATTACTGAATTACTTAATTTACTGTAAACTACGGTGAAAAACGAAAAATTCTGCTGATTTACGGTAAATTTAGGTGAATTACAGTTAATTTTTATAAATTTTGAAGAAATACGGTAAATTACGGTGTTTAACCATGAATTACGGTGAATTATGGTGAATTTCGGTGAATTACGGTGAATTACGGTGAAGTTAGGTGAATTATGATGAATTACGGTGAATTACGGTGAATTATGTTGATTTGCTGTGAATAACACTTAATAACAATGAATTACTGTGAATTATGCTGATTTAGGGTGAATTATAGCGAATTACGGTCAATTACGGTGACATATGCAAAACTCTGCTGATTTACGGTGAATTACGTTAATTTACTGTGAATTACGATGAAATACGGTGAAATACTGTGAATACGGTGAATTACGGTGAATTACGGTGAATTACGGTGAAGTACACATATGTTTATCATGTTAGCATTATCAGCCATTTTGGATCAGTGGTTTGTTTTTGACAACGGTTAATTACGGTCAGTTACGGTGAATTACGGTGAAGTACGATGAATTACGAAAAATTACGGGGAAAAACGCAAGTTTCTGCTGATTTACGGTGAATTACGGTGAATTACGGTAAATTACGGTGAATTACGGTGAATTACGGTCAATTACGGTGAATTTACTGTGAACTACGGTGAAAAACAAAAAATTCTGCTGATTTACGGTAAATTTAGGTGAATAACAGTAAATTTTTATAAATTTGTTTAACCGTGAATTACGGTGAATTATGGTGAATTACGGTGAAGTACGGTGAAGTAAGGTGAATTATGATGAATTACGGGGAATTACGGTGAAGTCCGGTGATTTACTGTGAATTACGGTGATTTACTGTGAATTACGGTGATTTACTGTGAATTACGGTCAATTACGGTCAATTTTGGTGAATTAATTTAAAAAATTTAAAATAAGGCGGATATACGGTCAATTACGGGACATACGCAAATTTATGCTGATTTACCTTGAATTACGTTGAATTATAGTGAATTATAGTGAATTACGGTGAATTACGGTGAATTACGGTGAATTACGGTGAATTACGGTGAATTACGTTGAATTACGGTGAATTACGGTGAATTACTGCGAATTTACTGTAAACTACGGTGAAAAACGAAAAATTCTGCTGATTTACGGTAAATTTAGGTGAATTACAGTTAATTTTTATAAATTTCGAAGAAATACGGTAAATTACGGTGTTTAACCATGAATTACGGTGAAAAACGATCAATTACGGTGAATTATGGTGAATTACGGTGAAGTACGGTGAAGTACGGTGAATTATGATGAATTACGGTGAATTACGGTGAAGTACTGTCAATTACGGTGACCAACCGTCGATTCCCCTCCTGCAGCAGAACCCGACCGCAGCCTTGCAGCATCCAACATTGCTCTTCGCTCAAAACTACCTAAGAATTAAAAATTGAAGCTGTAAAAATCAAAGACAACTACAATAAAAAAAAATTGCAAGTCATTCAAAAAGTGTAGCAAGATTCTCATCTAGAAGCGATGAGTAACCTAACCTTTCCAAAATAAACCCAACCCATCTCAACCCCTCCTAAACGCGTAGGATGAACACACAAGAACGTGACTAACCTTTCCAGTTGTCAAAAACAAACCACTGATCCAAAATGGCTGATAATGCGTTATTATATGTTAAATAAATAAATTGTAACGTAAATATTGACGCCTTTATAAATGCAGCACTACGATTGTCTATGACAAGATTTCATGACGTGTCTATGGACGACACATCCGACAGAGAGAGAGAAGCGGAGGCAAGAAACAACAAATGTATGCATATATGTTAAAACGAATATAAAGACTTTTTTTAAATGTAGATGGATGTATAATAATTAATTTAAATAAAGCTTTAAAGGTGGAAAAAAATATTTATGGTTGCGATTAGAAATTGAATATGATTGGAGCGGAGGCAGTTATAATTATTCATCTAAATAAAGATGCCACGTCTTAACAAACAAGAGTCTGTCACGGGAATGTACCTCCCATTACTTAAAAATCATATATTTAATGACGTTGTTACAGCACGATGTCATAGACCAATCGGTTACTTACTCGTTGATGGCTCATCTACGTGTTCTCTATCAATGCTTTACCGCCTCTAATGACATTAAGGATTCATATATTTAATGACGTTGTTACAGCACGTTGTCATAGACCAATCGGTTACTTACTCGTTGATGGCTCATCTACGTGTTCTCTATCAATGCTTTACCGCCTCTAAAGACATTAAGTATTCATATATTTAATGACGTTGTTACAGCACGATGTCATAGACCAATCGGTTACTTACTCGTTGATGGCTCATCTACGTGTTCTCTATCAATGCTTTACCGCCTCTAATGACATTAAGGATTCATATATTTAATGACGTTGTTACAGCACGTTGTCATAGACCAATCGGTTACTTACTCGTTGATGGCTCATCTACGTGTTCTCTATCAATGCTTTACCGCCTCTAATGACATTAAGTATTCATATATTTAATGACGTTGTTCCTACTTACAATTCACTCAAACGTTATATAAATTGACATCCAGTTCCAGCATATTAAAAAAATATTATATAGACTGAAAACGTAAAATGGAATAACGAAAAAGAACAAAAAAATCATCAGAAAATCTTTCTTGTTTAATGTACGAGTATGTTAAATCTGAGAATCTATAGAAATGTTATGTTATTTTTACTAGTTAATAAATCTGACATTGAGAAATCTACTTGAAAAAGTCTAGTTCCTTTTAGCCTTATGAGTCAATTATGATAAAAGCAAAGACACGTTTATAGCTGGTACCGACTAAACTCCTGGATAATAATTTTAAAAGAATTTCTGCCTATTGAGTAAAATAATAATTTTAATATTTCTACCTCATTCAAGAGGGAAAGATGTCAGATGGAAGACGTAAAATTATGAATCCAAAGTTGCTCAACATGACTAAATCTTAGTTAACTGACTATGAAATTCAAGTTTTTCTCAATATTCCATTTCCCCATATTCTTCTCTTCCATTTACTTTATTTTTAAATAATAAACTTAACTATTTTTGTCATATTGTGAGTGTGTTTTCCAGATAAAATGAAGTTTGCAGAGGGAAGCTCACTACACGTTTCGCTAGCTACGAATAATAGATATTATAGAAAATAGATTGCCAACACATGCCAAAAATAACTATAACCTTAGCACGCGTCGTGTTACCATTTGCGATAGTGTTGCCATCTTTTTGTTTTTGGAAAGTCAAGATAGCAATTTTTTTTTCAGCAAATGCGATATTTAAAATATGTATGTATATAACAAAATAAATATTAATACAACTTATTGATTGAAACCAAAACATTCAAATTGCCCCCCGATGAGGCGTGCGCCCCGCGTTGAGAAGAACTAGTGCATACATTGCTAAATACATTGTTTATGATAATATAAAGCAATATAATAGCAATAGCTATGCAGATGACATGGTCATACTTGCCCCATCGGTAAGAGCAATGAGAAAACTTCTAGACATATGCGAATCGTACGTTATTAGTCACGGGATAATGTATAATGCAAAAAAATCATCACTGCTGATTTTCAAAGGAAATACGGGTCCTGCTGTCATTCCGCCCATACGTCTCGGCGGAGCCAATCTTGAAATCTGTAGCGAAATCAAATACTTGGGGCATGTCATCACTGATGACCTAAATGATAAAAATGACATAGAACGCCAAAGAAGAGCGCTGTGCGTACGCGCCAACATGCTCGCCAGAAGATTTAATAGGTGCAGTTCTCCGGTAAAAAAGCAACTATTCCAGACATACTGCATGAGCTTTTACACTAGCGAACTATGGACTAGATACACACAAGGCGTCATGGACACACTCCGAGTGCAATATAACCATGCTTACAGGGCGCTGTTCGGCCTCCCTTGGAGATGCAGCGCCTCGCAGATGTTCGCAGAGGGAAGGGTGCATGGGTTCGCTGCTTTGATGCGCCACAGAATAGCCGGGACGAGTCATCGCTACCGGAGATCGGAAAACACTCTTGTCCAGGCCGTCGCCCAGTGGCATGGCGCGCCCCTACATCGTAGATGGAGAATTTCCCTCAGGCCATTGTAGCATAAGTGTTAAATATGTTATTTTAATTTAATTTTTTTTTTTTTTTGTTATATTATATTTCTACAATGTGTAATTTTCTATTCTTAAAATGTATTCTTTTTATATGGCAGACAGAGTATTGCACTCACCGCTTTGTTCTGCTGAAATAAAACATTATTATTATTATTATTATAAATAATTCAAAAATTAATGCGGATTATTTCCTTCCGCCATTTGACTGTTGAAATAACATAATAATATATAACAACTTGAATAGAAAATACTAAATTAATTTAAACGAGTTTGAGGGAAATTCTTAAGACAACTATTATTATTTCAATTTCTCAGTACCTTGTACTTTACAGCAGTTAAAGTTCAAACGTATTTCCACCGTTTCCATCCCTATTATCTTAAATTATGTATTAAGCCTACGTGTATTATACCTCTGAGGATGCGAGGCTTGACTTTCGAGATTCGTAATTCTTACGCGGTATTACTTAGCCTATACATATTAACTACTAACAGACGTGCACCCGGCCCTGCTCGGGGTTAGGAATGGTTTGAAGTAGACTTTCGAGGTTTTGAATTCTAGTAGACTGGATTAAGAAAAATGAAAAAAAAGGAATATTTATTAAAAAAATTATTAAGTACATAACAGAGCGGAGGTGATCGCGGTTGAAGGGCCTGGGAGGATAAACGTAGATAATTTTGCGTATTTTTGTGTGACGGGTGCAGTTCCATTCCTTTTTTTAGAGATTGAGAAGTGTGCGTCAATCCGTGGTTTAGTTGATCGTACAATGTCTTCGCCGGGGGTCCGCGACTTCTTCTACCATTCACTTATACATCATATCTCCTTACACTTCATTCTTCGTTCATTCGCTCTGTATGCCCAAACCATCTAAGCATACATTTATTAATCTTATCCATTACGCATGCATAATCATTTTTCGTTTTGTCATACATGGTTTTATCATGCGTGTGCCAGATTTTTCCGCAAATAATAAGTATTTGATTAATTTGATCGTTCCATGTCCTTATCGGGCGTCCCCGACTGCTTCAAATATCCACTTTCACGTTATACGTTTGACGGCCTCCATAGTCAAGGGGTAAGACTCTCGACCACGAATCCGAAGGTCTTGGGTTCAAATCTTATTTAATTAATTTGTGCTGTTTCACAATTAATTCTGTTAAAAAATATATATAGTACATTTGCGCACGTTCCAGAGTGGAAGATACTCTCGGTATCGCCCTGGTGACAGACCACCATTCAGACTTGAAATTTTGCTTGAAATGGCTTTTAACCGTGTTTGGTGAACATATCTGAATAGCCAGGTATTTCAAAACCTTCCTCTTTCCCTTCTCCTTCCCCTCTCCAATACCTTCAGCCTTGATGGATTAGGGATGCCATAGTCTCACTGGCAAGAGATGGTTGGGAGCAGTTGGGACTCTTGTGCGGTATTCATCTAAAAAAAAAAATATATATATATACGCCTAAGTGATCTCATTTCTACAGCATTCAGTCAACTGTCACATTCCTCTGCCAGTTTTGTGCCTCACTGTCATACATCAAGATTTATATCAGAGCTCCGTTATGAACTGCGCAACGATTCGTCGAACTTTTCTTTTATTAGCGTCAACTACATTCAGTCCTCCATTAATGAATTTTTCTACATTTATCCTTCATTTAATATCCTCATTAGCCTTTCCGGCTCTCGTAAACATACTTCTTAAATACGTAAACTCATACACTTGCTCCGAGTATTCATAAGAAGTCCACAAAAATTGATTTTTAGAAAAATAAACTATGAATGAACTTTTGTCATCTCATAGAACATTTCAAATCAATGAGTATCGGGCTAATGCTCAAACTTATCGCGAGGTGTTGATTGGAGTTCGAAATTTGAACGTTTTCGAACTTAAGCCGACATCCAGAATTAAGCTTCTCTTCCCAGCAAGTTCCGTTCTTGATTTTATTTTGTAAATATAACCATTTTCTGGCTACGATGACCTTGATGTGTTTCTTTTAAAAAACTATCGTATCTATTGACTTTAATTCAACCCCGTAGCTCATTCCTGCGCTGAGATAATGCGTAATAATGATACGTATAAACAAACAAACAAACAAACAAACAAACAAACAAACAAACAAACAAACAAACAAACAAACAAACACACAAACAAACAAACACACAAACAAACAAACAAACAAACAAACAAACAAACAAACAAACAAACAAACAAACAACAACAAACAAACAAACAAACAAACAAACAAACAAACAAACAAACAAACAAACAAACAAACAAACAAACAAACAAACAAACAAACAAACAAACAAACAAACAAACAAACAAACAAACAAACAAACAAACAAACAAACAAACAAACAAACAAACAAACATACATACCAAATGTATGTATCAGATTATGAAAAGGAGTGGGTAACTAGGTCTATTAGTGAAAAAAACTATTTTTTAATGTTTATTTTGAAATGTTTTGGTATAGGAAATGCACTGAAGAGTTAAGCCGATGGAAATGCGTTGTGAGTGTGAGAAAAGTAAATGAACAGCTCGTGCCATTTCCAGTAGCATTTGTTTAAATAAATTTGGCAGCCGGTATACGAGTATGTAAAAAAAACATTAATCTGAACGAAATGAATTACCAGTCGTGATGTTGCTCTTGGGTCAATGTATAATATTAGAATTTAAAAAAAATTATAATAATACTACATAACAAAAACTGGTGTAAAAAGGCATAGTATATTAAGTGCTGACAATGTCGAATATAATTTTTTTAAGTAAATGAAATAATCAAACTTTGTTTTAACCACTTTTATTTTTAACGCTTAACTGTTTCGGAACAACTGTTCCATCATCAGGACAAAATATATACTGCCCTGTTAATTATAATATTTCCCTGATGATGTAACGGTTGTCCCGAAATTGGTCGGCGTTAAAAATAAAAGTGGTTTAAACAAAGTTTGATTGTTTCATTCAATTTTAATGAATAATTCAATTTATTTTTTATAACTTTTTGAAGTTTGTAAACCTTATTGTAATATTTAATCATTGAAGAAGATAATATTAACACATCCCAAATGAACCACGAAACCGAAAAAACAACAGAAAATAAAAAGATTTCAGTCGCATCTGGGACTCGACCCCAGGACCTCTACCTATCCGGGGAAACCGCTTACCCAACTTAGCTAATGAGACCAGTTCATGGTAGATGGCGTAAATTGAATTGCTTGCTTCTCGAGTGCAGTCGAGTGCTTATCGCCTCCTGCCCTCCGACGCCGTGGTTCCATCAAGGCGCATACCCAGCGCCGTAGGAATCACCACCAGACAGCAATCGAGCGCCTCTGGCCTCCTTCTGACCCTCCTCTTCAACCGTCTGAAACCGGTCGTCAAGCGGAAGCCGAGGCGCGTGTCCGCCCGGCACCAAAATCTCCCCCTACCGGAAATACCATCAGTTCTCTGAGGCTTCCAACACCAACATCGAGATGACTGGTAATCTCCCCACTGGATCGTCTGCAGATTACCCGTAGAAATACTTCGTGTAATTAAGTGAAACCCACAATACCTACCAGGTGTGTTGTACATTATGAATTAATAAAAAACTCGACAATCGACTATGTTACCTGTTTTCTACTGATCCCCAATGACCCCATCATGTCAACAATAATATTCAGTTCACAAATACCGTAAAATGCCTTTTTATTGACAAATTTTCAAACACCTTTTTTTTCAGCTTCATCTTGTTTGGGTTCGATACTTTCTGCATAACGACATCCAATTATCACTGTCTTATTCTAAATCATCATGTTTTCACCGATTTTGTATTTTTTTCAAGACGTTTCTATTCGGAACGGGTAAACGAGTACATATACGCCTCAGGGACCTGATTTTTAGTGATGATCCTACCGTCTGTGGATTAGTTGCTCTTTGCCAATTATTCATATATAGTTTTTCGAGTAGGAGGGAGTTAATATTCGAGGAAAAGGAAAACACTACAATTCATGGTTTCCTAATCTACATGAATGGTCCGAGTGCACTTTCGCGGAGTTGTTTCAGACAATAAATCTGCAGGGTGGAGATTGCCCTGATGTTAACAAGCATTCGACAGCAAATATGGCTTGACAACACGTTCCAACGAAAGCTACAAAAAGTTACATTTCAACACTGGTATTAAACCATCTGGCCTAGTAAAATAACTAAGCCGGAGAGTTCTAAAACAAGCCATAAAAAACCTTTTCTTTGACAATTTTCATTTGGTTTTAAATTCCATAAAAGGGTTAACCGCTATTGTAGCAACATAGACGGGTGATACCGTAAATTGGCGCCCCTGTATTAAGTCCTAAGGTCTATAAGAATCCAAGTAACTGGCGAACATTTAGTTTTCAGCCTTTTGCGGTCCGGGTCAGGATAAGGTCGTTTCGGCACTAAATCTAGGGGCCATTTGCCGAACAACGGACGGGGATTTACCGGTACTAAGTGAAAAATGTGGCCGCGCCGAACATAAATCAATCGGCAATCAATATCCAATACCGAACTCCATTTGTGTTGGGTGTAAATTCACTTTTTCGCCTGCACTGTACTCTGCTCTGTTTGCTAAATTCCGCCTTTATTCGATACTTTATAGGTAGATATTATATTCAACCGATGACGATAAATTTGGAATTTTCGCGTATACTCCTGGGATATGGTTTTTTATACATTAACGCTCGGTTGCGAAATATTTTTCATTTGTATTTAATGGGAATGTAACATAAGGGGCAAGCCTGTCGTTTTAACGCAATTTGCGTTTCTCCACCGCCGACATTGGACAAGGCTAAAAGTGTATTTTAATTTAATTCTATCTAATCTAAATCTATCGTCTCAGATTCGTTTTTATTTTTTTATTTTAAATTAACTTCACGGATCCTAGAATAAGCACATCAATACAAACAAGCACCATCGACAATGTCGGTAATTTGTTAACACTCCCTAGCACGACCCCACATCTCCAACGAACCAACAACAGTTCATGTAGAATAAATCTGCGTATTTTAGTCGACACGAACTGTTGTTTGTTCGTTAGCGATCTGTAGTCATGCTCAGGAACGTTAACAAATAATCAAAATTTTTGTGTATCATTGTTATATGAGGCACGATACATGAAAACTGGCAAATCATTCCTTAATCTACCAAAGTCCCCAGTCCTTAGTCAAACACAGAACTCCCAACTGACGACGAGTATATTTTTATAGATTGCAATTCTTCCGCTAAATTAGGCGAATCTTTAACCTCTTGAAAACTGGGTTTTCGGCCAACAAATCACTAGAAAGCGAGGCGTTTGCCGCGTTTACCTCACCGATCTCCAGCTGAGTGCAATTTCGTAATTACTCACTTAATTTTGCAAAATGATGTTTCACAAGATAATGTTTTTTGTATATGTAGGTATATATCATAAATAGATATCCCCGGAAAAGCTTCATATACTTATTTAGAGAAGCGATTTCCCATGTTACAAAATAAAGGAAAAACATAAAAATACAAATATTTGTGAAGTTTTACTATATTTTCCATGCGATTGTTATATTTATCAGGTAAAAGTTAAGTATTTATTAAAAGAACATCGTCATAAAAACTTGATATAAAACACGCGAATCGAATATACAGGCAATGGCGTCGAACTCTGATATCGGTGACAGGATATTGTTAATATTTTTCAATTGGCTCCCGTGTGACAAACGAGAAGCTAGAATATTTCAAACGTAGTATTTTTCTATGATTTCCTCAAACAATTGGTATTCACTATGTGGCGTCATAATTAATAAATGAATTAAAATAATACTTTGTATTCACCACTTTATAAATATACATAAATATCTATATGTTTCGTAAGCGATGCTTTCTTCATCAGGAATACATGAATACTAAAAATAATAATGTCATGGACAAATGATAAAAAAATTAAAATATTATTTATTAAACTATTCTAAAATTGCAAATAATATTTTGAAAATCAATTATTCATTTTATTTAAATAAAGGTTTAAAAAAATCACATGCATATACAACCGGTTTACATTAGATAAATTTAAAATTTTAGTATCAGAAAAAGCGTTAATAGTTAATTAAATTTTAAAAAAAGTAATCAAATATATTTTTTTTAAATACCTATCTCTTGATTTTATTTTCAAATTAATATTCACAATAAAAATAATTTCTTTCTAAATTTCTAATATAAATTTGTTATACAATGTTTTATAACATTTTTGAAATCGCATTTTTGATTAATTACTTACCTACTTTAATCATTTTTTGTTCATGTTTATAATTTGTCTATTCTTATATAATTGTGTTCTAATTTTTATCATTTGTCTATACATGACATTATTATGTTTAGTATTCATATATTCCTGATGAAGAAAGCATCGCTTTCGAAATATGAGGATATCTATGTATATTTGTGAAGTCGTGAATCCTAAGTACATTCCTAAGTACAGAGTTAAAGTTAAACTATCCTTCGTAAAAAAAAAATTTCTAATGGTTGAAAAATATATTATAATATATTTACAATCATAACCGAAAATAGGTTTACTTATGCTCTTTAATTTGAAATTAGGGATCCTTAATGCACAAGGCGGGCCAACGTTCCGACTAGACAGGGATGAATCATGTAATGTAGTCCCATCCGATGTAAGGTATTAAGGAATCTTGAACATGTAGAAAACGTGTTACAGTTGATCGAGAATGATTAAATTTTTTTTATCTTATAATGATGTAAAATAACTTTGTGTATTCAAATTTATTAAATTAATAATAATAACTTTCTTTAAAACCACTGTATTTAATATGTAAATAATTACATGTTTCAGGAGAAAGGCTCCCCTCTTCAGGATTGGCAATTTACCTAATGGGGGTCTTTTAGAGCAGTAGTCCCCAAACTTATTGTCACCGCGGACCGGTCAGCGTTTAATCCGGAACACCGGCAGAGTTGCTTTCTCGAACATAGTTTTAAGGCTGCTGTCATTTGCAATATCCAGCATTTGATCTTCTTCTTTCGCATGCATGCTAGATTCACCTGGTTTGTTGACATTTTTTTTAAGCAGGCCCTTGCGCGGCCCAATACCATTTGATAATTATTTTAAGCTATATAATTGACGATTTTTTCAAAAAATTATTTTGATTTTTAACCAGGCGGCGCGGCCCAGTACCATTTGGTCCGCGGCCCGGTACCGGGCCGCGGCCCACGGGTTGGGAACCACTGTTTTAGAGGATAGGAAGGAGTTGACTTGGGTCTTGAAGAGACCCATGTTGTAGAAGGGAGGAAATACATAGGCCGGCAGATCTTCCACAGCCTGACTGTTGAACACAAGAACGAGTCGTGGAAGCCACCCGTTCTCATGTGACACATGTCAACCGTGTGTAAATGTTGGGCTAGTGTTTGGCGTTTTTTCCGACTATGCACCGATTCCGAAGGGATCAATGACGCTACTTCCTCGGAATATCTTCCATTTAAATACCGGTAGAACAAGTACAGCATTCCAACCTGACTTTCTTAACATAGGCAAATCTATCAAACGGACCGTACATTTCTGAACAGCGAGTCAAGGGTTTTTTTCAGATATTTTGGAACTCCCGACCAGAGATGGCTGCCAAATTCTATAGTGGGCGTACTTGCGATTTCTACAGGGTCGGCAGTTGTACGCCCAGCTTCTGAGAGGCTAACTTTACTCTGGCTTCGATGGAGCTCCCATACCTGAGCTGGTCACTTAAGGTTACACCAAGCATATCAATGGAGGGCTTGTTGGGAAGATTGCTTCCATTAAAGGAGACTAGATTGTCATTACGATTCCTTTTAGACGTAATCAGACACAAGTGGGTCTTTAAAACAATAAATTTTAATTCGCCGTTGAGCGCCCTCCAAGTAATTTTCAAAAATAAAACGACCCAAAAAACATACATTACTATTATGGCTGATGCAATTCTTGAGACCAATTCAGTTTCAAAACCCATCACACACATTATCGTTACTAAAACAGTGTGAAATAAGTGAATTCTCCACCCATCTAAGCTTTCTCATTCGCATTAACGCAGAGTTTATAAATAAATCTAATGCGGAGCAAATTATCACAAAGATTCAGAAACTCGCAGATTTCAAGTGTGGGAGGTCTTTGGTCTTAAATTAGTTTTGGTGTTTAGATTTTGTGTGATTTTAATGACTTTATGGTTTTCGCTATAATATAGAGCCCAGCGCTGTTAACGTAAACACACTTAGATTTTTTTATTATGGAGTAGGCGCGTCGGAGTAAATAAATAATTTCGTGCCTAGATCTAAATTAGGTTTTATTTGTGTACACACACACATAACTGCTGAAAAAGTATGTTGAATTTTACTGAAACATAACAAGATATCATTTTCACCTAATAATAATAATTGGATGATTTGTATAGCGCTGTTTTTGTGAAAAATCACCCCAATGACGCTGTTAATTATTGCATCCAATTATCTACTTAATTATGTATAAACGGATAAAGAAAAAATGTACTTACCTGACAGGTCGCTTCAGATAAACATAGTTTTATTATAAAATTTAAGCTTAGAGAAGATACAATTTTTAAAGTTGCTATTTTATCCTCCTTCTCTATTAATATCAGATTTATTAGAAGATTGGTGGCACAAGAAGGCCTATAACAATATTTATAGCTAAACACAAATTGTTTGAGAATTTTTTTAACTAATTTAAAATATTTTTCGGATACTCGAAGGTTAGTTTTTTTTCTTCATTTTGATTTTAAATTAAGTTTACACAGGGGGCCCTGGTGAAAATAATTTCCTTCTGAACCTATGTTATCTTTGAAGATGCCATGTGGAGGGATTTTTCAAGGAAATGTTGATACATGCTTACCACTGCGGTGCAAGATGGGTCGAGCTGGAGAGATCAAGGTGTCTCCCTCAATCGGCCTCTCCCGATCTGGCTCACCATGCAGTTGGTGGGCAGACTGCTGAGACCTGGCAAAACCTCACCCCATGATCCCGGGTATCCCTGCTAAGTCACCTTTCAAAGCGAACCACTTGGGATGACCTATGGTATAGCTGTTTTTTATTCAATTAATGGTTCCTAGGGTGGTAGTACCAATACCTACCTCCCAAATTTAATTACTCGTGAAAGAAACTATCTTCATTTTAATAATCACCAACTATAAGCCGTGATACATGACTTTACTGTGGTAGAGTAATAATAATAATAAAATTTAATGATTTATAAAATTATCGGTTGTTGGCCCCCTCGACTGTTGATCCCTTCAACAGTTAATCCCCTGACAGTTGATTTCTCCATCAGTTGATCCCTCCGACTATTGATTCGTTGGAAAGTTGATCGCCTAAAAGATTATTTCTGCTGTATGTCCTCATCTGTCAAGTATGCATAGTAATAAAAGTAGATATACTTATATCTGCAGGCGTCTTGAGTAGAAATCCGCTACATAATTTATTTTTACTAACAATAATGCCGAGTTCCCAAAGGAGTATGTAATGAGCAATGGCGTGCGGTCCATAAACGTTTAAAAATTGAGCCCACCCCAAGAAAATTTACCAAAAGTAAAAAATACAGAAAATTTAAAGAATTTTACTTAGGGGATCAACTGTCCCAAGGATCAACTGTCAGGGGATCAACTGTCAGGGGATCAACTGTTGGGTCACCGAAAAATCATTAAAAGTCATAGTTTACAGTTCTACACTAAGAACTTTGTCTATTGGGAGCATCTCACTCATTAAACAAAGAATCCCTATAAACCTGATTTAAACCAATTTGACTCAAAACTGATGCTGGCAGTTACCATAAAACCTTTCAAAATCTAGTCCTCAGGCCAGTGAAAATATCTGTTTTCCCAAGAAAAAACAATCGATATGTAAAAATGTTTCAATGATAAAATTTCAGCAGAAGTAAAGAAAAATCGATCGTATTTCGAGCTCAGAAACTCGCCCACAACATACCTCTTTAGGTATATTACTTCAGCAATCACAGATTTCTACTACCTAACCTTTAATAAAAATAAAACCTACAAAGTAAAATTGTTTTCTGTTTTGGGAAACTCGAATGCTAAAAGCGACGTTTCCAAACCAATATTAGCAAACAGTCTCCGGCACGAAAGAAGGAATCAGCCACTAGTGTCAATTCTCGGAAGGCGTTGATCAAGTTTTAAAATGATGAATTGAATGAATTAATATAATGTATAAAAAATCCCTTTCTCAAAATAGTGAAAACCCCGTGAAATATTTACGTTCAAGTTTCATGGTAATTATATGGCTTCCAAATAAATTATCAAGTTTTCATCATCATAACCAAATTTACCATAGTAATTATTAATTAACTATACTTATTACATTAAAGTATCAAATTACAGAACAATTCAAATTTTACGTACATAGATTACAAAAAAGTAAATACCTAAAATAGAGCAGTTCATAAAGACACATTTTTCATTAAAAATTGTTCAAATTAGCTTTTTCTTTTTGAACAATTTATCAAAATTAAAGTTCAAAATAAGCCATAGAAATAATTAATATATCTGAAGCAAAATTATCGTAACCCTTTTTTGATCTTAAGATGGAACTTTTATTATATTTCTGCTTTATATTTTTATTACCTAAATGAAATAGGTGTTTATTAAAATTCTAAGCCGAGGCGAACGGCTTTTGTAATATCAATAACGGTTTTAATTTCACAATATCAAAAAAATATGTTAACAAGCTATTCCATAGTCTTAAAATGCTTCATCAATTTGTCTTAAAATTCATTGCATTGTTTAAATCAACGGAAACAGACTGTATTTTTTCATTCTTAATTTTTTTCTATTGTAAAAATATGCATAAAAGCTTTTATTGAAAATCATGATCTTTTGACAAGTTACAAAAACGAACGTAAACCCGTAGAGTGACAATCTGTAGGTAAGCTGCATAAAGGCTGTCGAAGTAATTGATTTTTCAGCTATAGAAACACGTGCTGATTGAACTATTTCTCGTCTAATGATGCCAACAATACTTTCAGAGATGTTTTATTCAATACTTTTCCCAGTCGGATGGTCAAAATAAATTTACCAAGATGAATCAAGCCAACCAATCGATCATAATTACTTCATTCAGCATTGTTGGTAATAAGTAATTACCTACGTGTTTTATTCATAAAGTAACATGAGCACGTACTAATTTAATGCCGCTCCGCGGGAAGATGGTACGCCATTGAACTGCCAGCCATTGTTAAATGAGATTTTTATTTATTATTCGAGAGATATTCGTATTACGGCTACGTGAAGTTCTGAGAGATAAATGTGTGGTTCGGAACGTAGATTTCCTGTAAAATTGCAACGTTTATTTAAAATGTTGCCCGCAATCAGATCGTTTCCGTTTCGTGAATCCTTTGTCTAGATATTTCCTTCGTTTCTAATTTGGTAGACACTGAACGTGAATACTGAACATTTCACAGAAGTAGATAACGCTCAACAAATTTATGTATGTGCTTTTTAATATTTTTTTAGCTATCAAAAAAGTTTTCGAACTAACATTGTTTAAAATACCGAAATAAATATTTTTATATTATTTGTGGACGTGGAGATATTTATTTGTTTGATATCAATGGTATAAATATACCACAAATAATGGTTACATGTCACAGTCAACTAAAAGCATAATAATAAAGCACAAATAATTTAAAAAGGTATCTATTAAATGTAGCATTAGGTCGTTCAAAGGCATCAGAGAGTATATAAAGAATAAAAGTTCGTGAAGGATATAAAAATAAAAGATATACGTCCATATAAAATATGTAGTTATCTTAAGTTAAATTAATTTTGATATAAATAAAGGTTTAAAACTTTTACATACAATTACAACCGTTTTAGAATTAGAGAAATTTGAAATTACAGAAATCAGGAAAGGTGTTAATAGTGAATTAAATATAATAAAACATCTTTTTTTTTTTAAATAGCTGTCTCTTGAATTTATTTTCATATTAATATTAATAATTAAAATAATATATTTTTTAATTTCTAATATAAATTTCTTATTTAATGTTTTATAAGAATTTTTTGTTAACTTTTTTGATTAATTACTTACCTAATTTGATGAATTTTTGTTCATGTTTATAATTTGTCTATTCTTACATTTTTGTGTTCAATGTTTATCATTTGTCTATACTTTGTTTTGTAACGAAAGGATGGCCCTGAGATGAGTTCTAGCTACTCGTCTTAACAAATAACCTAGAGAAGCAATCGCATCATTTCCCTCCATAATTAACCAATCAGGCGTTTCTAGCGCCCAAATTAAACCAATCAGATCATAAAGATCAGATCATTAACAGAGCAACAGGAAGCGACGCGAGCGCCAACCGCTCCTTGCTGCCCTTGAAACTCACTTCCCGCCTGGAGCTCAAGGAGTCAAGTGCGTCTCTGAAAAGAGGCGGCCATTTTGTGTTACTAGTTTATTACGGCCAAGTACTATGCAGGCGGGCTGAAGCCCGCAGCTGGTCGTGCCACCTACTGCCAAAGCACTCAACATGGTGCCTTACCAATAAAAAACCAATTAAATTCCGTGCAGAGATGTCCAGCCCCGGCGTCATTGCCAACAAACTCCTGCCGCCTGACCAGATCATCCCATGTAAGCTGATTTTGCTTCTCCTCCTAAAGTGTTGTTCAAGCTCTTGTTACATTTGCAATACCCGGTTAGAGATTTGAATCAGAAAGAGAGAAATTTTACGATAGAATCATGTCTAGAATAGGACCTTTTTACTAACTACTCGATTGTTCTTAATCTACAATGTTTGTCTGACCTTACAATAAACTCTGAGTATGAAAGCACTTCACTGTACTCATTTAATGTAGAATTAGAGACGCCCTCAACCCAATTATAAGATTGCGATCGATCCACGACCCTGAACGATGATAAGCTAATGTCCCTGCCGATCTGACCTAAGCTAATGTCCGGAGCAGACTTCACATTTAAGAGGCCATCTCCAGGGTAAGTCCTGCTGATGTAATTGTCTCCCATAACTTCCCCTTGTAACCTAACCTTCCTCCTCTCCCTCACCTTCTTTTTATAACACTGGCTTTCCAACTTAGGGGCTTACTTCCAACCTAACCTTCCCCATCCCCATCCCTTCTCCTCCTTTTTATAACAACTTGACATTATTATATTTTACTATTCTATATATTCCTGGTGAAGAAAGCATCGCTTTCGTAACATGTTGATATGTATATATTAAAAATGTGGTGAACAAATTGTAATCTTTAATTCATTTGTTAATAAAGACGCCACAAAGTGAATGCCATCTTTTGAATAAATTATAAATTAATACTGATTGAACAGATATGATAGTATGGATATATTCATAGATAAAACTTACCTTCCGTGCAGTTAAATAGATCCGCTACATCTGCGTATAACTTCATGTAATCTAGGTACAAGCGAGTGTTTCTAATTCTCGGTCCTGGTGTTGTTACATTTAAACAGGATTTTGGAACGAGTTGCTCTCGTAGGTATATGAAAATATACTAAAACCAGATAAACTAAATAACAAGCTTTTTATAACAATCAGAAGAAGTTGCTTTTTGTATATATGTCTGTTTTTTTTATATCTATTCGATAAAACACTCAATACTGCCGGTTAATCTTTTCAATTCACTTGTGTCGATAAATCGACGTTTATTGAAATAACGTTATAAAGTTTCACACAATACGGCATGTTTAAATATAAGTTACATAATTATATTATTGTATGATTTACATTACCTAGATCTCTAGGTGAAACCTGTTCTGAGATAGGTGTTTACTCTGGGGGACATCATCGTGCTTACAGGCAAATCAAAATTATGGCAAGAACATTGTTTTGTAAAAGAAATAAAAAAGTGGTTTAAATATGGCCTTTAAAATCAATAATAATATAGGAACAATCCCAAAATAATCAAAAAGTTAAAATTCTAAACATAATAATAGTGGCTGTTACGTGACAATTGGAAGATCCTAGAGTATTTCTAGCTTCTTGTGACAGGAAAGAGCCCGGCAGCCAATCACAACGGCCCGCCAGCTCGACAACCAATCCGGTGACTTCCCACCTTCTAGCATGGTTAATAACCCAATGAGGGCTAACACAGATCATTACTGACCACATAGAACAGGGTAGCGCGAAGCGACTCCCGAGCGCCGCACTTCCAGTCCGACCTTCGAGTCACCTGCGTGCTCCATGGAGCACGCGGCTCGCTTCATTTATTACATCATTCGAGTCCGCATTGGAAATATCAATTGCATAAGGTCTTAGATTAAATTCACTTGAATAATTATAAATTAATAAACGAACTCAATATAAATATATAGTTTATATAACATTAATTAATAAATTAAGAAAAATAGGTAATGAGTTCAGTTCAATTGATGTTTACCGTTATAACACTGTGTCCAAGCTAAAAATCAGTTTATTTGAATGTTTTTATTAAATTTATTAAGTTTTTTGTTTTTGTTTTTTGTTTTTCATATGCATCGTTTTTTATTGCAATTTTTTTTTCTTTATGTTATGTTTCTGCAAAATACCCAATAAGGTATAATAAAGGCATGCTGTTTTATAAAAACGTATATTATAAACTGTTCATATTTTACAACGTCATGGTAATTATAATTCTGCTGCCTTTATTACCCACCTATTGCGCTGAAACTAGCTACTTACATAGTATCTACCTTCTCACTTCTTTTATGCTTATGTTATTATATTATGCACTAAACTACTTCTTATACTCTTTGGTACAACCTGCTGTTATAATGTAACCACAGGATAAACTATTATTCATTGTGATAATTACGCTGTAACTACATACTGTTATATTGTATCTACTTACTTCTTTTACACCTATTTATTATTTTATGTGTACATTATTGTATTCCCAAATAAAACTATGTGACAAATGTATCATCATGTAAAAGCTTTCTAGGCGTGAATAAATAAAAAAAAAAAAAAATAAAAAAATGATATATTCACCGCTTCTCAGTATGTTCACATTATAAAAACCATATAGCACATTTAAATAAATAAATTAAGAAAAACAAAATCAGTTAAATACGAGGAAACACATTATAAATGTAAAAACCTCACGGAAGAGATAATTTTAATTATTTTTTAACTATATCGCTTTTACCGATAATAAATCATTCTTTTTAACAACCCGTCCAAATTAGAATGGGGTGGGCAAAATGATATATTAAATATTATGTTTTATAAAATATGTATTTTTTTTTCTTAGCTCTCCCCACTAGACTGCCCTGTGCTGTGGCATACTAGGGATACTTAATTTTATATGATCTATGTGCGTCTTTTATGTAATAGTGCTGTTTTAAAGGTTATTTAATTGAGGTATGTGGTATATATAGGTCGAATTGCCAGACTTTCATTCTCGATAACGTTATGGTTAGAGATAAATAAATAAATTTATATTATTTTTTGTTGTTGTTATAAGATCATTTTATTAAATATATAAACAAACCGGTTTCAAATCAGCCTGAACCTTCTTAGGGGTTTTATAAACACATACTAAAATAAAAACACAATTACTATAAGTGAGGAAACATGGTGTTATACAAACGAAAATTACCCAAACGAAATTTTGGGGTTTCGTTTGTAAAACTGTTATTGACTGCAAATAACAACTACAATATTAACGATGGTTTCGGTTGATTTTAATAAGGGACAGTTTTAAGGTTTAAAAGGTCAAGGAAAACCAATCACTTAGCGAATGGTGTAGAGACCAAACATGCGCCCCTAAAGAAAAATTTTCTTCTCCGAGCAAAAGAACACTCCAGACAATTATTGTAAGATCACTGTATTCCATTTTTCAAATAGTTATGTTTGGTTTGGGAAGGTAAAGACTGGATAAATGGCATTTAATGTAGAAACCAAACACATTATCATTTCAGAACATAATACAAATTTCTTTCGCAGTTCATTTATTCAGTTGGCCACATAAATCAGGGGTAGATTTTAATGAAAGGGCAATTTTTTAAATACTAAATGTATAGTTCATACCCAAACTTAAAAAAAACTACACACAGCCTACGTTTGGTCACAGAGCGATGCACACTACTGTACGAAGGTATACTGAATAGTTTTACCATCTAAGCGAGCGTGTAATTTCAAACACAGCTAAAGAATGAGTAAATTTAACAATATATTGGTATCAAAATAGAGAAAATAGTTCTAACAGCGTATACCGCACCTCAACGGATGGTTTCTTCTACACATTTACTCTATTTAATATTACAATACTAACGCATTACCTGCCTAACATCACAAACAATTTTATAAAATCTTATTCGGGTGATTAACTAGATGCTAACAAGAATTTAAAAAGACACTGTGTCATCATTTAAATAAAAGTTCTCGCTCTAGCAATGAATTCATTGTGTTCCGCGAGTTTAAAAAACAAATTATGTGAAAGGTTATGCGAAAAGTTTTATTCGGTGTCTTTTGTTGTCTCTGATGATTTTGAGATTTGAAAGGGTTCGTATCAGTATTCAAAAGCTTTAATATGCGCCAAGTTAAAAATGTTTAAAAACAAAACCACCTCAAGTTCAAAAGGGCAGAAAACTTTCGAGGGCAAACAACGAATTTTCATCTTTAATCCCTTCTTTATGTATGCATTGTCACGACCTTCCCGTAGACAAATAATGAATATACATGAGAAACATTTTTAACGGAGTTCAGGCAGTAAGCACTCAACCCCTCCAACGGGCGCAGAACTTCGTAAAGGGCGCGGAACTTTCTTTTTTCCTTCCATTTTGACTCGTGATTTTCAATGAAAAATGTATTAGTCTTTAATAGTATGTACCTAACTAAGTAGGGTTATTTAATTTAAAGTAAAAGAATTAGAACTTTCGATAAAGTTTTTGGGTTCCATTTCTATAAATACCTATTTACATTTAGGTAGTTTTTTCTGCAAGTGGACAAAGCAGAAAATTAATCATTCATTTATTTTGACATTTTCTTATATATTTTGAAACACAAATTAACCAAAAAAAATTAGAGTACATAAAATATATCCAGTTATGTAAAAATGATACTGCATTATTTTAATGAGTCACAATAAATTAGGATAAGGCCATTTAACCTTTTGAATGTGAAAAACGGTTTCTAGTTAAGAGATTTTGGATTTGATGCCAAAATACCCATCCAAAACGAAAGATATTTTTTTTAAATTAAAGGTTTACTAAATATCTTGCACTTATGAGAAGCATTTTATTTATTTTTGTTTTAAATTAGGAAGTATATGCCAGAAAAAAAATCATAATGTTGGAGACAACTTATAAAATTATTTGCGGGTTTACCGTATGTTTTTTTTTAATTATTGTATTTGCTATATAAATATGATTACGTAAATAAAAATATTAAAACAAATCATTTTTTCGAGTCGATATTTTAAATTATTTACGGAAAATTTGTATTCCAGCGTAAATTGGTCGTTTTTAATTTAATTTAAAGTCACCATACTTTCAAATCAGATGGGCTAAAAATTTTTTTTTAATCGCTGTAAGCCCCCAAAAAATTGTTAAAGGTGCCCTAAAAATCGCGAAAAATCAATTCTTCTAAAACAAAAATAAATGAAATACTTCTCATACGTACTAGATATTTAGTAAAAATTTAATTAAAAAAAATATATCATTCAGTTTGGATGGGTATTTTGGTGTCAAATTCAAAATTAAGTCTTGTATGAAACAGGCCATGCAGCCGTTCCTCTTAAATTAATTAAATAAGCTTTGACGGCCAAAGACGATTCAAATCCCGGCGTGCGCAAGTAAATTGTGCTTGATTACTTTGATTTATTCAAGAATCTATTCATTAAATTAAAGTATGTAGAATATTTGCGGCACGTTGAGTGTTACATATTAAGTATCGCCCTGGTAAAAGACCAGGAGTTAGAATAGAAAAGTTGTTTGACATGACTTTTTATCTGTGTTTGGTGACGAGATCTGAATAGCTAGGTACTTTTCCACCTTTACCTTGTAATTCCTTTCCCTCCACATTACCTTCAGCTTCATAATATATCCCAGTTGGGGATGCTATAGACTCACTGGTTCCAGACGATTGGGAGCAATTGGGACTATTATGCAGTACTAACACATAACAAAAAAAATAGCATTCGGTATTATATAAATCTTAGCTCAATTTAGTGTTAACCTACTTACGTCATCTAGAACTGTACAGATTTTAGTTTTATGAAATAAAAGTTAAAAACCGCTAGAAAGTGCTTCATATTAATATCATATGTGTGTGGAAAAAAATACGACTAAGCTTGAAAATTTAATATCTCCCTCAAGGCCTATGTCATGTTTGGGGATGGTATGTGGAGGGTCTTTTAGAGGATAGGAATGACTGAACCTGGGTCTTGAAGAGACCCATATTGTAAGAGAGAGATAACACAGAAGCCGGCAAATCATTCCACAGCCGAGCTGTTGAACACAAGAACGAGTTGTAGACCCGTTCTCATGTGACAAATGTTAACCGTGTGCAAAAGTTGGGCTCGCATTTGGCATGTTTCTCGACTATGCACCGATGCCGAAGGAATCAATGACAGTAGTTCCTCAGAGCATCTTCGATTAAAATACCAGTAAAACAAGGACAGCATTCCCACCTGACATGTGGGCTCTAAAAATTGCAAGCCATTTGTTAAGATAGGCGAATTTATCAAACGAACCGCCCGTTCCTGAGCGATATTATGGGGCTCCCGACCAGAGATGGCTGACAAATTCTACAGTGGGGCGCAATTTCTACGGGATCAGCAGTTGCATACTATTAAAGTACCTGCGGGATCTATGCAATACCCCCAGTTTCTGAAAGGCCAACTTTAGTCTGGCTTCAATGAAGCCCCCATATCTGAGCTGGTCCCTTAAGGTTCCACCAAGCATATCAATGGAGGGCTCGTTAGGAAGATTAATTCTATTAAAGGAGACTATTATAGATTGTCATTTCGATCCCTTTTGACGTAATCAGACATGGTTGGGTCTTTGAAACATTAAAATCGACGAGGTTATTCTTACCCCACGAAGAAACCCTCTCGAGGTAAAGGTCCATTACCTGCTTCAAAGTCCTCAAAGCCATTGAAGTTTGTATACCCTTTAGGACTTGTCAAACAAAAAACTATCATAAACTCTACTATTATCCGCGTAATAATGAACTGGTGCATACGATAAGAGGTTATTTATGTTTAACAAAAACAAAGGCAGCGATAAAACCGATCCTTGTGGAACGCCAGCATTTATTGAATGTGACGAAGAGGTGAAATATTCAGCAACCATCTCAATCGATCTCTCCCCCAAGAAGTTGGCAATCAAACCCGGTCAAAGGCCTTGTCCAGTGCATCCATATGAGTCTCACTGTGACGTTCCAGGCACCGCCCCCCAAATATGCGTCACATACACGAGAAGATAACCGCATGAGCGGTTCCCCCGGAATCCGTATTGACGGTCGTCAATAATTTTGTTCTTCTCGATGTATTTTTTTTACACGAATACCGCACAAGATTCCCAACTGCTCCCAACCGTCTGGAGCCAGTGAGACTATGGCGTCCCAATTGGGGAGAAGGAAAAGAGGAAGGTGTGGAAATACCTGGCTATTCAGATCTGGTCACCAAAGACGGCTAAAAGCCATTTCAAGCAACGTTTAAATTCTGAATGGTGGTTTTTCACCAGGGCGATACTGAGAGTAACTTATACCGTGGAACGTGCGCAAATATACTATACATTATTTTTAAATTAATTATTTGTGAAACAGCAGAAATTAATTAAACAAAATTTACTAGCGCACGCTGAGATCTGAACCGGCGACCTTCGGATTTGTAGTCGAAAGCCTTATCCCTTGACCATGGAAGCCGTATGTGAACAGTTTGTCGTTGATCACACATTCCATCACCTCATCACAGAACTGGTATGATCGCTATGGGGCGGTAGTTGGCTGGGTTGGAGCGATCACCTTTTTTAGGTATAGGATGAATGGCCGCTTTTTTTCCAACCAGAGGGCAAAGAGCCACATTTTACAGATATTTTAAACCACTTTTAACAATTTTACGGCAAGAAATAAAAATAAATATTTTCGGTTGTGATGTGAGTACGGAGTATGCAACTGTACGTAGCAATCGATTTCTTATTTTCAGTATACGAGTATATAATGAATTTATGCCGCATTTCTTGAAATGGTTGGTGGTGTAATGGTCAGCATAATTGCCTTCCAAGCAGTTGATTGGGGTTCGATTCTCGGCCGTGGCAATATTTTAAATTTTAATACATTTAATTTATTTTTGACTTGCATGTAAAAAAAAATATTTTCTTCCCCTTGTTCTAAGCCACCTTAGTTGCAACATTTCTATGAAATGTTTAAAATGTAAAATTGTTTAGCTCCTCCCGGATCTTCGAGCTTCCTTTCGATCCCGTTTTGTAAGAACATTCTGCAACTCATCTCAAAAATCGCACCCTTGTCTGAGGCCAATTTCCACTTAAAATGAACGCTAGTACTGTTTTTTTTTTCAAATAGGGATTCTATACCTATTAGCAGTCTACCTTGTATTTGAGCACCTCTCACAGCAGCTGGTGCGGTACTAAATCATATGCCTCTTCCGTAAGTCGATAAAACCAGCAAATATCGTCTTGAAGTATTCCTAACATTTCTGAATGGTCACTTGTAGTGTGAAGATGTTGTAGAAGGTCAGTGGTGTCTCAACATTGTATAAAAATACATTCATTTTTGTTTTTGTTTAAATGTTTATTTAATCATAGTATTACGAGATTTTTCCTCTAGTATTTACAAGTTCCTACGTTCGTAATAAGTTTAGTAACAATTAGTTATTAAACTTTACAGGTCACCCCGAATCATAAGCTTTGTTTAATTTGCGTGGATGTTTTTGTAACCGCGAACCATAACCTGATAGAGCTAGACACATTTCTTCAAACTGAAGCTAAAATATATTTTAATTAAAATATCTATAAACGTAGCAGCCTGGATGCCTACCTTAGAACATTGCAATTGCGCGGTTTGAATCATCTTAACTATCATTTCTAGTTGAATCACTTCAAAGGCGAGTACTGAAATGTTATTTTCTGTTAACTGTGCTCGAAGCCATTCAAATGATATTTCAGAACTCTTGTACGTAATAACGTAATAACTGCGGGCTCTGTGAAATGCAAAACCTTGATAAAATAATGCGGAGTCCTCCCGCGGCCGAGGAACACGACAGTTCACATTTCTGCCGGAAAGTTGTACGTTTTACGAGACTAACATCGGAACAAAGCGCGCGAATAATTGTCGTTGTCAACTACAAAGCAAAATTCCTTCCCTAAAGCCGGGGCAGTCGGAAATAAAGTTGGCTTGGAGCTCTATAATAAATTGCATCGGGCGTAGGTACGCCACCGTTTTACCAGTGTTTTAAGTTGCATAAGAGATTTCGCCTAAAGAAAAGCCTTTTGTGAGTTCGACCGCCGCTGCAATCTGCGCTCCTATTATTCTTTCCATTCACTGAGTGCTTTGCTTAGATCATGTACTTCTGCAGACTGGAGTACGTTTTATATCGCCTTTCACCGCTGCGTCGTATATTGCACTCTAGGTCACTTGCATTATTCGTATAATTGGTTGCGGAGACTCGCAAACAAAGGAATTCCAATTACAGGGTAACTTAACCCTACCGTTTCACAGTAGTGAGCAGTTACTTTTTTCTTAGTCTCGTGATTTTCCAAAACGTATTATTGTTATTGGCAGAATGTAGCTTATAATAATAATAATATTTATTTATTTGACAAACAAATTATTCAATATTTAAGAATGCTTTGACTGCCCAACTAGGAACAAATACCGTTTTATATCCTTCGTCGACCTTTCATCCCCTGATTACATTCGTAGAAATGTTTTATTTATTTTCTTCAACAACTATGTAATTATTTTGTGGCGTCAATTATTTTTACATTTTTATTTAATAATTTTTTTCGTTTTTGCTTTTAATTTTTCTATTCGTACGTACTCTGAATATATTTTTAGTGTACTTTGTATCCTGATGAGGGAAGCTGATATTAATATATTAAACAGTGGCGTAAACAAAGTATTTCATATTAATTCAATTTATTTTATTGATTTATTTATTTTGTCTCTCCAACCGAATACATCATATAATTAATACACAGATTTTAAATTATTTTTTATGGCATAATATTAATTATATACAGTGGGAACTTATACCCGCTAAGCCACTGCAAGTAGCTTGTCAGCAGGAGTTTATTTCAACAATATAATATAATACAACAATAAACAACTATCATCATTCAAATGTAGGGCAAAATTAGGATAGGCGCATGCATGTGTGATCAATGTACATATGTTGGAAAAAAAAGTAAAAAGAAAAAAAATAAAGGAAACAGCATTACAGTTTTGTTGTTGAGATACTAGAGTCCAATTTTGAAATATATTTTCAGAGCTGTTTTAGTGGTAATTCCTATAATAGTGTGAGCTTATCACAATTCATTATAATATTATTTGTGTTAAAATTACAAATTGGTAACACAGAGGAACAATATTAAATGTTCTTAAACACGAGGGACTCAAGTTTTTTTTTAAAATATATTTCAGACATATTTTCTATTCTATCTATTTTCCCTCAAATAAGTGGGTATTCTATACGCAGTAATAATTATGATGCACACGCAAATTTAATGTTCCGTAATGTTCCGATTCCTTGTAATAATAACATTATTATTACGGTGAGAATGCATACATTTTCATGGAATATTAGGAATTTAGGGTAAAAATGTGTTTTAATAACTACGTAATTCCTAATGCTGAATTTTCAATAATTTTAAATTAATTATTATGCATAAATAATAATTGAATTTAATTGGTTGAACTAGCCATAAATAAAATTCCGGTTATCCGTAACGTGGTTTTACTACTGATGAACATAATGATTTTGCGCTTCACCAGAACAAAATGTTATTTACCACTACAATTGGGTCTAAATTACCTGAACCACAATAATTAGTAGTTTTATTTGATTAATTTAACAAAAGCTTTGTTTAAAACCACTTTATTTAGTGAAACTTTAGAGCGCTTTCAATAAAGCTACCCCTTTACAAGGACAAAAGTTGAATTATAGAAATTGTTTTTACATGTTTTGGATTCCCCTTTTCTTTTACTATTATAGTACAGACAAATATACTTTAGTTCCAAATAACTTAGAAATATTTGAATTCCTTTTACTGCCATCATTATAAGACTGAAAATTTGCTTGTGTAATCATGGAGGACGTAACTAATAGATGATTGAGGCAATTAGGTGTTTTTTGATTCAACCCGCGACGCCTGAGTGATAACTATATGCATTTGTCCACTTGGCTACTAACCGTAATAGTTGTATCTTTGTCTTAATGAAGGACAATTTCTTCTGGAAACTGCAAAGTTTTCATTATCTAGCTCTGCTCTACTGTAGATATTTTGCATTAAAAAAAATCGTTATAAATTTAAAATCGCTCGATCTTCCTGTCAATAACCAATAATTTTATTTTTCAGTTGGATTAAATCACTAAATATTAAGGAAATTGATAAAAAAAACATGGGTTTATTGCCAATATTTAAAACATTTATCAGGATTCGAAAATCATCGCAAAAAAGAGATAATTTCTACGTTGCCATTTTTTACCAAAAATCATCACGAAGGCTCTTAAATAATTACTGTCCATTTTCTGTCAAAATATTAAGCATTACAAAAAATATAAATAAACCTTTTTTATTCACATTCGTACTAGTTATGTTGTCCTAATGTGCTCAAACGCAGAAAGAACAATTCTGCATTCGGGTGATGATGAAATTTTTATGAGCCGTAAATGAAAGTTCCTCAAAAGTTATTACTTTATTGGTATAAAATTTACGGAACAAGGCAACATTTTTCAATTAAATTCGCAATATTTTATTTCCCTTTCCAAAGTACACACAACTGCAATTAGCCAGAGCCCAGAGAGAAAGCTCAAATGAGTGGTATTACCACTTAAAAGTTCGTAGAACAAGCATTATTTATACTAATCTCCGTGGTGACCGCGTAGGCTTTTTGTTTTATTGTTAAGCGCCATGAAAAATAATAAACAGGAATGGCCTCTACTCAACAAAGCATGTTTATTTTCAAATAATCACAGATATATATATATATATATATATTTTTTTATCGTGTAAAATTAATTACATACAATGGGAACTTGTACCCGCTAAAACACTCCAAGTAGCTTGTCAGCAGGGGTTTAGTTCATCAATATTATATAGTGCAACAATAAATAACAAACAAATTTAGCACAAAATTAGAACAATAAAGGTTCATGCATATTGAGATCAATGTACACAAGTTGGAAAAAATATTTATAAAAAATATGAAAACAGCTCTGTTATAGAGATACTAGATTCAAAATACATAATATCGTTTTAAATAATATTATAAAAATATCAAAATATCAGAAAGTATTAAACAAATTGAGAAGTAAAAAAGGCAGCCTTACAGTTTTGTTACAATAAAGATAAACTTTATATAATAGTAACACTTAAATAATTTTAAAGATACCCGCAGCTCTCAAGGAGATATACAATCAAGGAGACCATCATATTTGTTCAATAGTAATGTAAGAAAGAGCAAAATAGCGTAAATACAGCAGATACCAAGGACCCATACAATCAAGGAGACTGTAATATTTGTTACCATCAATACAGAAGGTTACTTTTCAAAAGCCAACACTTTGACATCAGTGAGAATTTTGTCAAAGAGAAAGTGTTTTTAAATTCGTATGGTAACTTGTTTAATATAAATGGTACAATATATTCAAGGGTTCGTTGACCATATTTATTTTGAAATATTGGCACAATCATTCCGATATTTTGTGTGGATCGTGCATTATATACACGATCCACTACTGCCTTATACGGACTGTCAGATATATGTTGCAGTAGAATTTTTTACCACAAAAGAGCATGAACAGGTAATATAAATGTTTTATTAAAATAACTAAAGTAGAATCTACGATATAATCTAAATGGTCTCCATTACTGAATTATGTTTTTGATGACGTTTTTGGAAAATAATATGATCACATTGAGCTTTGTGATTATTGTTTAATTGATTGGTCTTCAGATCGGTTAAGAATAAATCGTGTGCTGAAATTTGGTATTTTTTTGAGGATTTTATATGTTTAATAATGTACTTGTTAGGTCGTCGTCGAACCATAATATTATTGAAAGTTCTAATCAAATTTTTGCTATAATTTATTTGATCATAAAGATGATAAGACGTTTCCTATCTTAATGTAATTATAGGCGACGATCATTTAACATCTAAATTTGTAAATATTTAAATTTTTATTTTTATTATTTAACTAATTATAAACCTGTTTTATAGTTTTTACCTGCATAAATACTGGACAGACATTAAAGAACATCATTGAAAACAATACATTGAAATTAAAAATAAAGCACACAATGTAGGTTTTTGCGCGCCGAGTGAAAATGATTTGAAAAATTAAATTGGTTCCTTTCCAGTCAAATTTACATCTAGTGTGTTGAGTGTCGATGGATTAGAAGCATGTTTTATTTATGCCTTCATTAGAGATAAGCTGAAAACTTTAAATTGAAAATGCCGCCTTTGTTTGATCGTCAGCATCAATCTTCTTGGATTTTAAATTTTAATTTTCGTATAAATTCTGAAGCTCAGAAAACAATGGCGCCATGTTTGATGGTGCGGTGGAGACATTTATCCCCTTCTCGTAAAAATGATGCATCATCATATTGTTTAATAAAAGTGCCAAGAAACATACTTTATTAAATACATTTCCGTTGGATAAAAGTAAGTAATTTGGTGTATCATTTCCTTGTCGAAACGTTGTTGACATTTGGGTTCTTGATCACTATAATATATCAATTATTTTGCTATACAATTTATCCTTTTCGATACTCCTCAAGAGGAAGACGTAATCCAAATACTCAAAAGTAGGAGTATTGAACATGACATTAAAAAATGATTGTCAAAAAGTTTGCAAGGGGGCTTTGACTTGATACTGGAAAAATGTTCCACGCAGATAAGATACAGCCTTGAGATATACGAATATAATGAACGTAGAGCCGGGGAAACTGGGACGGCTCCGGTGGATAGGACATGTAGCTGGGGTGGAAGATTTCCATTTTAGCCAAGCACCAAAGAGGCTTTCCCCGCAGGACAGAGGGGTGTTGGGAGGCCTAAGGCTAGTTGGCAGGTCGGTGTAGGGGTGGAGACCCACACTGCAACTTTGAATTAAATTAGAAAGGAAACATGCAGAAGTGGAATTGTTCTCTAGAGACAACCGTGCTGACTATGGAGTGTAGCAAATTATGATGATAGTCCTGAAAAGTATTCTAAAATTGTGTTGTTTTCCATAACATTTTTTTTTGAAATATTTATTCACTTTATTTAAAAAACTTTAAAAAAAACCTTTTAGGAATGCTTCGCTTTCGAAACATGTTGATATGTATATATTAATAAAGTGGTGATTACAAAGTAATTTTTAATTCATTCATTGCATATATTTGTATTTATTTTTAAATACATTATCTTGTTATTATACCATTATTTATAAAAATGAACGTTTGTTTGTCTAATAAAAATAGTACGGTTTATTCTTATTGGTGACGGAAAGGTTTGAAGAGTTGTTTGAATGAAATCCAATATATGAAAATGTTGCTGAAACATATTAAAATTAGTATGAAAAACGTTGAATCCGCCATGTTGTATTGAGGTTAGCCCATAGATATACCATAGAAAAAACAATGTTTGGAATGAAAAAAAAAATCAAATTAATGTTTCTTTGTTTAAAGATAGTAATAGTCATCAGAAGGCATTACTTTCGATGTCAAATAAATTACTGTATCCTCACGACAACCGAGAATTCATAAATATATTAATAATTAAAAAATCTCGAGTAAAGCCGGGTACACATCAACTAGTATAATATTAATGTCTCTTTATCCCATATTTAGAATAACATGTTTGTACATTTTTTCCTTAATCAAACTGTAATGTACATAATACAACACATATACCATATATATTATATTACTTAATCATTAATATTTTATGTACACTAATCTTCCATCCACAAGCAAATGCTTATAATGGAAGAGTAGTAAAAATGTGTAAAAAAAATTCTAATAAAACCATCCAACCAAAAGTTTCATTAATACATACATAAAAAAAAACTTTTGTTGGGAGCACTTTTTTAAAAGTGAAAAACTCTACACTTAAAATTGACTTAGTAATATGCTTTTAATTATATCATCAATTTTATGGTTTTTTATTAACTAATTATTGTTTAAGAGTGGCTCTTAGGTGACCTACCACTATTCCTAACTGTTCTGACCCACTTGGATTATGACACTGAGAAAGTGTTAGAAGGAATATAACCAGCAGGATGTGAAAAAAGTTGGAAAAAAATAGGCTTTATTATGGACCTTGTTAAGAATCTTTCGCACACTTACCAATTGTATATTAGGTTTAAAAAGAACATCCAAAAGGAAATATTAATTACTATGGACTGGTTTTAAAAAAACGGTTGAGATATATAAAAATCAAACCCCCGACAGTTGCCCCCCCGACAGTTAATCCCTTGACAGTCGATCCCCCGACAGTCAGCCCCCGTACAGTTGATCCCTCCGACAGTTAATCCCTCCGGCAGTTGATCCCTTAAGGGTCCAGTATAAGACCGCGTATTCACCGCCGTTAGGAATTTTAGGCCTCAAACTTAAAACCACGGACCACCGCGATCCGGCAGCAGGATTGGGGAAATGTGGATAATGTAGACCACGGCGGATTAAAAAAATGTTCAGCGTATTGATGCAATACGAAACAAAAAACATTTGCTCTATATTTTTTTCGTTTATTCGCTGTATAAAAATAAATAAATAGAAGCTTGACAGACTTAACTTAGCATATGTTGGTAATAGGATAAGGTAACTGATGAGAATGTGTTTTTTTCAATTTATATATAATATATTAATTATTGTCAGTAGCCATACAAAGTGCCTCCCTTTTACAAAAGATTTGTTTTGTTACTATTGACATATTTATTTCTTCACAGCATAATCTTTTTTTTTAGCTTCGGAAATATTATAGAAGTGGGTAACGTGGACCAACTGCTCAGAAATACTTATAAGCACAGCTTTTTGACACAGGGAATTATTTTCATGGATTTTGAATCAAGGAATCCGTTTTTCGATTGTCCACTAGGGGATTCAAGGTGGTTGAAATGAATTGGATGCTTTTTTATATGGCTATTCTATTAGTGGCTTTGGTTTTTATTAATGGTTAAGTAATTTTACTATTACATTTGAATTGGGAACCAAGATGGAGGATGTGAATTAGATCCCGTTTATTAATCGGGAATAAGAATTATTTGTCTTTTGATAATTTTTGGGATTTAGAAACGCCCTTCAATATTGTATACTAAACAGCAGTAAAAATATAACATAGGTAGATAACGATGATTTACAACCCACTCCAGACGCACACAATAAGCTTGAATACAATTCACTAAGTCAATGAAGGCAATAAGAAAAACTGATATTTTGCCGGTGAATAATACCTATAACAGGGAGTATTTTCACAAAAGTCTCCTATCTTCCCCTTGCCCCTCCCCCAAGCAAAGTAGACAAAATATGCTATAATTTGAAATCAAATACGTTTCTAACGACTTAATAATGTCCGAGATACAGCGGTTCTAAATTATTCAAATTTTTTGTAAGTTGTCATTCTTCGCTATTTTTTAGTGTTTTGGTCAATTTTGACAGTAAAGGAGTAATTTTTCGGTAAAGGTTAATCTATAGTTTTTAAAGTAGACTAAAGATGGTACAATTTGAAAACAAATTGGTCTCCAAGGACCTAATATCGTCCGAAATACAGGTGTTCCAAATAAAGAAAAACATTCTATGTTATTATGATAACAAAGAATATTTTTCTTCATTTCAAATTGTAGAATCTTTAGCCTACTCTAAAAAATATTGATTAACCTTCACCGAAAAATTACCCCTTCACTGTCAAAATTGGTTAAACACTAAAAAAATAGCGAGAAATAAAAAAAAACAAACTTCGCTATTTTTTAAAAAATTATTAATTAAGGGGTAATTTTTCGGTGAAGGTTAATTAATATTTTTTAAAGTAGGATAAAGATTCTACAATTTAAAATGAAGAAAAACATTCTTTGTTATCATTCTTCGCATTTGATTTCAGTTCACTTCCAAACACTTTAATTCCGATTTTGAACCAAATCGGTAGAGAACTCAAAATTAAAAATGACCATCGAAATTACTCAGGTTGACATTAAATTTGACTTCAGCACCCCCCTAACATGACTTACGCCGCTTTCTAACCAAATCGGTGCGAATATCTAGAAATTCAAAATAGCCGCTAAAACTATGGATTTTGATAGGCACAGATCGGCATACTTATATATGCAGTCAGGGGCGTCAAGATTGTAAATTATATGGGCACAAAAATGTTAAGATTTTAAAAATAATTCGTTCATTCATTAGTTTTGCTTTTGACCGCCTGCAAAGATCTAATCTTGTAGATCTGTACCACGTCCGTCAGTTTTTTTCCAGTGCGCAGGTCTTTTATATTGTGCCGTATAATAAATTAATCACTTATTGGACCATATTAAAGAACGTTGCAAAGAAATGTGATTATAACAAAAAAAAAATCGAAAATACGCAATTCCTACATTCCGGTGGCAGTTAAACACCTCTCTTCCCAGCTATTCGTCATATAACAGACAGAAATATCGAATTTCAAATCGACGTCCGCTCGCTCTGAAGGACTTCTCACAACTGATTTACTCCGGCGAAATAAATCGTTTTATCAACAATCGAAAATTGTCATACGTTTTTTGTATGACGGAACTGAATTTAAAAATTCCTGAACTTTGAGGGAATTACAGTGAAAATCTAGATTTACTGAATTATTTTTAATAAACGCTTTTGGTTCTTGATCTTATTTACTCTGAGATTGTGGGAGGATTTTGATTAAATATGTTTGTAATGGGTGCAGTTAACATAACGGCGAAGGCAGTGTCGAGCGTTTTACTTAAAATTACTGTAGGTATTTCATATATAATATAAAAGGTTGCAGTTTAAGAATTTACGTCACTGAAAACCTTAGACACTTTCGTAACTTTCTGTTAAGAATTTGCAGATAAATTATGTGTTGTATTGCTTACGTTAGCATACTGCGAATTGATGTTTAGCGACTTATTTGAGTCTTCCCCCTTAAAGGTTTATTTCTGATGTAGATCTTCATTTATAAAGTTAGTATGCAGAGAGGATATGCGGCCGTATAACAAAATTCGATATACTTATATCTGCTGGTGTCTTGAGTGAAAATTCGTTGTATAAAATATCTGTACTAACAATAATTCCGAGTCCCCGAAGGAGTATGCAGTGAGGATATACGGCCGAATAAAAAAATACGACATATTTATTTATTCTCTTGTACATACCCCAATGCTACGGATTTCGTCAATTTCGTAACGATAACATCTTTCCGCAGCGACTGATCGCCACTACTTCTAGCCGCTAATAGTACTAAAACTCGCTAGTACTTGTAACAAGTACCTTTTCACAAGAAGCTATTTTGATGCTATTATCAAATTATTACGTCGAAATCGCTCTATATGAGCGAAGCTTTAGGAAAAAAATTCTTTTGAAAAATACAATAATTTCATTTACATGATTATCCTGTGTGAGGAGAGGCTGGAACTATTATGGATGGACGCCATTGATGTAGGGCAGAACAGGAATGCCTGGAGGTGCCTTATCGATTGGATGGATCCCCGATCCGAGCAGGATAAGGAGAAGAAGATGTATGTATGTGTTTGTCTTTACTTTGTCAATGTTTCATAGATTTACGGTACACGTTTTTTAATTTTTTTATTAAAATAGTTTAACTTCATGTGATCTAATATAAACTTATATATTTTTACATTTTAATTTAAATATTGGTTTTTTTCTAATACCTATTACATACATCATTTTTACATTTTACTCTAAATCTTATGCTTAATCTTGTTAAAAAAATTATTTCACTGGGAAGTTAGCCATATATTTTAATGCCTTCATAAAATATTTAAGAATATTATAGAATATTCAAGTAAGTTTTTTTTTATTTTTTATTTTGCGCTCGATAGGAGTCGAACATCTTAGCACTAATTTCAAAACGTCGATTCTACTATGAAATACAAATAGATACCTATATCGTAAATGATCATATAAAAAAAACAATACTTTATTAATATTTTATGGGAAAATAAAATATATTTATCGTATTTATTAATTGAAATATCTCCACATTTACGGAGAGTGTGAGAGAAACCATAGAAAACCAGAGATGAAGGGGTCAGTGGTCCGATCTGAAAACTTTGCAGTCCTCCTGATCCACCCCCAGGGTATACCTATGTACTTGTAAATGTATACACATATACAGAACCTGATTGTAAATAATAATTGTTATCTATTTTATATCAGAATACGTCAACGGCTTAGATTGGTGAAGCTCGAACTCATCACATTTAATAACCATCAAATTGAAAATCAGTTTAATTTTAGTTTTTGATGAAACTGTAATCAGCTGTTAAGCTTAACGGTTTTTGAATTTGGACAATATTTTGTCAGTCAAAGTTGAACTTTTGGTTAGTTTTCGTTCCTGGGCTAATATCTCTCTACCCCTACTCCAGGTTGGTATTAATGGAAATTTCAGTACTTATTATGGTAAAAATCAATAAATAATAAATATTATATATTGTTCAATACGTTACGTTTTGATTTTTGTCAATAGTAACATTTTGTGTCACACATAAACACGTACCATTATTGTGTAAATTATCACTGAAAACAAGGGCAACTATCATTACATAATGTATCTTAAAATGTGAATATGATAATTGTACGTCTCTATTCCTAAACCATAGATGTTAAACATTCAACAATATTGTTTAAAAGGCTCACCTGTTTATAAACATGTTTTTCACTAGTTTTAAGTCACTAGTTACAGGTCTTAGTTGTAAGTCGCTAGCTATATAAGTCTTAGATGTAGGTTACTAATTATAAATCTGAATTAGGTAGTTTCTCATTATAAATCTTAGCAATTTAATTAAGCCATTAGTAATATATATATAATGTAAATTATTATGTGTAACTAAATAATAAAAAAACATACTTTGTATACACCACTTTTATAATTGGTATATACAAAGTATATTTTTAATTATTTAATTAATAATGACATCACAAAGTTACTAATCGTTTGAAGAAATTATATTAAATATAAGTCTAAGTGATAAGTTATGTTAGATAAATTATGTTGTAAAGCGCCCTTAGGTAGTATTCTCACGAAAACGGCGCTATAGAAATAATCCGTTTTTATTGTCATTATTTTATAATGCAAATATATTCCTTTGGTAGTATACGAGTATAAATACTAATCGGTGGTTTTTACAACGATTCCAAATAAAAAATAAAATTTAAAAAAATATACGCAAAATATTATTACTATTATAACTTCACTTTTACATTATACTGTTTCGATTTACGTCATTTTTCAAATTCCTGATTTCGCAAAATATGCATCTTGGTAAGAATTTTTTTCTTTTATTTAAAAAAGTGTTTAAAATCCGTTTTTAAAACAATAAAAAAAATCTTTTTCTTCACGGCTCTCACGTTTATTTACATTTACAAAATACTAATAATAAAAAAAAAGTTATCCTTCCCCCTCCAGCATCACTCTTTTATGATTTAGCATTAATTTGTCAAAAAATGTTAAATATAAAAATAAACAATAAAAAATAAAGTAATTTAAATAAGTAAAATATAATTTTTTTTTTTTTTAAATGTTCTCTTCAGTTTTTTAGAGTAAGTTCGAATCACGGAATAAAAAAGAATACAAGAAATGCGATGTCGGCGTGTATCGTTGTCCAAAAGTCTTTCCACTCGGGTCTTACAAAAAATTATTTCAATGTCATTTCCTATCGATCAAATGAAATGGCAGTGTAAGAGAGAGCAAGCTCTGAATTTGTTGTATTTTCATTAGTTCTCTCGGGGCTAGAACCATAAGGTACAAAGTCAAAGGCGCACGGGCTTCCACATAAATCTACGTGGAAGACACTTCTAGTGAAAATTCTTTATTCTATGTATCTAAGCTTTGTGAGCGTTTTAAATAAAGGACCATTAATTACAAATAAATATAAGTGCTTTACAAAATTGTAAAAAAAAAAAACATAATTAGAGTATATTAAAAAATTAGCATGTTTTGTTTTTTTTCCACTTTCAGGGAATTGGAGCTTATGTTAGCTGGGTTGGAAACCCATACCCATGGACTCAAAAACTCTTCAATTTAGTCAAATTTAAATTTAAAATATCCACTACACAGAGGTTTAATTTAATAATTGTTTGAGGTAGGCGATATGTGGAGTCCACAGAGCTATGTGCTCCAATGTGAAGTAGAAGGGTTTTTTTTTAAATAATACAGAAAATCAGAACTATCCAAATGATAACAATCGCATTCAAGTTTTTATCAGCCAAGCAACGTATGTTTTTATAATTTCTTGGTTTGTTCAAAGTGCCACTTCTAGACAATAACTATAAATGCCCAGCCTATGCATATAATGCAGTTCTTATCTACTTTCTAAGACGCATATTTTGAGATATCAGGCTTCCCTTAATTGAAAGAAATAAGGAAATTGAGACAGCCTGCATAGGAAATATAAATACATGTAAACCTTATAATTAATTAATTGAGTAAACGTGAAGCACGATTCGTGGTTAACACTAACTTGTAACTGTCGTAATTTTTTTTCTTCATATAATCCTTGTATATAAATTATTATTATTCTTGGAATTATTCCAGCATTTCTGTGGTGCTGTGTGATGTTGGATATAATAAAAGATGTATTATGGTTATTGAGACTATATTTTCTTAATTCACATGAATAGCGGGACAATTCCCAGAGTGCAAGGACATAATAGAAATGTTACAGAGAATGACAATATACCTTAATATTATACCTGAGTGATTTATGAATATAGTTATTTACTGAAGTGTTAGTATTGTGAATACAGTTATTTATTAAATAGACATATCTAACTGGAAGCTATTGGCTCGTCAAATCTATATGTGTAGTTGAATCGAACAGTAAGTAGCGGAGATGGTTTTTTACAAAACGGAGACGGGCTGTCGTCGGGCGAAGCCTGGTCCTAGACCCCATCCTGGCCTTTTCCGTGTGGTAGGTTGGTAAACGATTCGCAAGAGTTATATAAGTGGCGGGATATCTACGCGGGAGCTCAGATGGCTCCGAAACCGTAGACCATTTCTGTCTCTATGTATAGTCAGCTGGCGAGGACCTCGAGAATTAGTCTTTGGCGTATGCTGACCAAGGAGCGGACGTAAACTTGTGATGTGTGGGGGGTTCCATTCTGAGAATCGATCGTGTATCAGGTGATCTAGCTCTGCAGTTCATCTTAACCAGATGCCAGAAATTATGAGGGTTAAACTACTGGCCTTATTAAGCGCGTTTGGTATCAGACCCAGCTTTAACGGGAATGGAACTTGGGATCTCGCGGACTGAAACCATTGTAGCGTCCGCCAGCAGTGGTCATCTACCCTAGCCGACAGTGCATTAGATGATTAGAGCCCCGGCGATGGAATGAATCCTCATTCCTTGCCTTATTCCCTTGAAGTAGGGGGTGCTTCCTGCGCTAACGTGATGCGCGTAAGTGTCATTCCTTGATGTTAAAACTGTTGGTTCTCGGGATATCCTCGTATTGGGTGATTTCTTTTATGCACAGTGGCTCCATTGTGTCAGATTTACGTACCTCCTTGGTGTGATCATATGCAATGCGGTAATGTTAGTTTTGGTTTACAACAATTGGAAGGAGTTTATCCATGTATATGTGGGCTGCGGTGGTCCAAGAGCCTATGGCACTGAATGCTTAACTCTGGGGTTTTGACGAATGCAAGTGAGTACGCGCAAACCATAACAGTGTGTGTAGGAATTCTAAATTAGGTCAAGTTTTTCTTTTTGTAACTAAGTGAATTTAAATGTAAATATTGCATATTTGCATTGTTAACAGGTAAGCAATAGAAAAATATTACGATAACTTAATAACTCAATAACAAAACTGTAACTGTAATGCTTTTTCCGTTATTTTTTCTTTTTAATTTTTTTTCTCAACTTATGTACATTGATCACAACATGCATGTTCCTAAATATAATAATTTTGCCCTGCATTTGTAATTTATTTTTGTATTATATTATATTGTTGAAATAAACTCCTGCTGACAAGCTACTTGCAGTGGCTTAGCGGCTATAAGTTCCCACTGTATATAATGAATATTATACAATAAAAAATAAAAAAAATAATAAAAAAAACTCTTTCTTCGAAAATGGTTTCTTCAAATTTAAGTTAATAAGAACGCTCCTTACTTCCATAACATTACTAAATATACGACGCGTGTTTAAAAAAATTCGGGGATTTGTATGTTTCATTATTTACCTTAAATGAAATGACAAAAGCTGGAAAGAGTAATTCTTGGAAAGACATTCGATCTAGAGAGTCAGAACCAATGGTATCAGTGGCGTTTCTCGAATATCACGATTTTTTAAAAATTTACTTAGATAAAAAATATACACATCGATTCCAAAGTGTAACAAGTCAAAAATTGGGAATTTTGAGTTAAGCATAAGAATTAGAATACTTATATTTATCATACGAAAAATTAATCCATCATCATCATTTTGATCAAATAAAATAGCAATATACAAAGCAGGCAGTGTAAAAGAGACAGAATGCCGTATTTTCATGGGCTGTCTCGGGGCTAGAACCATAAAGTATAAGTCAAAGGCACACCGGCACCCATTTAAATCTACATGGAAGGCACTTCTATTGTGTATTTTTTATTCTATGATTGGTATCTACCAGCTCCAAAATGTATCCAAAGTGGTAATCTATGGTTATTTTAGAATGAAAATGGTTATTCAGAATTATTCGTTTTTTAAATATGTACCAGTTCCATACTAACAGACCAATTTTAGACATATTTCTGTTCACTTCCAATTCTTCTTCCCATCAAACAACCTTATTTTTTTTTTTTATAAACAATAATTATTAGCCTGAAACACTCATCCAAATTGAAAAAAACCTTTCCGAGCAAAGATAAATGTCGCCGACAGGACTCGAACCTGCACCCTTCTGATTGCCGGTCAGATGCTCTACCGTTGAGCTACGTCGGCTTATCGCAAACCCGCCAAGTTAATCAATATATACTAGTGTTCCATTCAATAATTACTGTTTTTATTATATTTTCACCTGTAAACAACCAACTTTATTAGTATGAGAGAGGCTTGTTACGGCTAAATCTCTCAAATAGATGGCGTCGAGACAAATTATGTCTACATTTTATTGGTGAAAATTGCTTTAACTTGTCAAATATTTATTAATTGATAAACTATAATTGACATTTATCTTTGCTCGGAAAGGTTTATTTCAATTTGGATGAGTGTTTCAGGCTAATAATTATTGTTTATAAAAATAATAATTGTTACCATTTGCGATATGCACAAAAATCTTGTCTTAAGTTTTTAAGAACTTTAGTTTATCAATTAACCTTATTTTTCTTTCGTGGTTTTCCCATCGTCTATATAATTATGTGTATTATATTGCATTTTAATTTTTTTTATATGAATACCGCACAAAAGTTTCAACTGCTCTCAACCGCTGGAACCAATGAGAATATGGCATCCCAAATTGGGGAATGTTGTGAGGCTGAAGGTATTGGGGAGGGGAAGGAGAAGGGGAAGAAGAATGTGGAGAAATATCTGACTATTCAGATCAGGTCACCAAACATGGCTAAAAGCCATTTCAACCAACGTTTCGACTCTGAATGGTGGTCTTTCACCAGGGCGATACTGAGAGTATATTCCACTATTGCATGTTTCTATTGTTTTATTTTTCTCTCCCTCTTAATATTGTTTCTCTCTTTTCCCTATTTTTATCACTAAATATTGTAATGGTCTAACCATCATCATTTTCTTTTAATAGAACCCTGGAAAATATTTTTTTTTTATATGCATAACTTTCATGCTAGAAAAGCTTAAGGGAGCGACATCTATCGACTTGTGGAGAGTTTGATTACAGTGAATTATAATCCAATAATTTTGATTCATAAAACTCGTTGCAACATAAAACCACGAGATGGCAGTGGGAAGAAGGCGTTCCCTCTTATAAATAAACATCACAGGATTGGGCCAGATCAACGAAAACGTTACCAATCAAACGAGCGTTTTACATAAACAATAATTAGTGGTGACAGGACAAAGGAAATATTAATTATTTATGTGAATCGAAAGGGTTCAGATCGACGGCCTATAATGTAAACATTTCACTAGAGGACGAATAGGGCGAGAGAGGTCGTGAACTATAAAGAAAACATGGGTAATGCAGAGATGAATAACCATCGAAAAGTGAAAACAGAAAGTAAAAATAATACGCAAAATGTTAATTACAAATAAAAAAAACTACAAAGTGATGATTTATCTTGCACGGGGAAAGGTGTGTTTGCATTAGAATTTAGACAGAAAGACGTGTCATGTAAGGCTAAGCGGAAAAACAACGAATTAGAGAAAATAATTCAGAGAACAATAGCTTCAACAGATGAAAAAGGGAAGAAACAAGAATTATACAGTATGGAAACTTCGGCAAACTTAAGAGGCGATTTAGGCAGGACTAAGGTGAAATAGGAGTACAATTTTCTAATTTCAGGAACGTAGATAATTACAAGGGAGTGAAACTAGACTGATTTTAGGTGATAAAAGGTATTAATTGAGTAGATTCGGGACATCAGATATTATGAAAATGTAGATGAGAAATGTATCAATCAATTATAAAATTTAAACTGAAGGAATTCAATAGAAATATTGAGATATATGGACTACTACTTTGAATATAGTTCGATACATTTAGGTAAAATTTTGAGGTTGTCAATGACTAATGTAAACAAGGCGACAAGAATTGTTTATCGAAGCGATCAGATGAACATGAAACTCGGGCAATAAAGAGATAAACGAACAATTAAGGTTATACAGGGAAGATAGGAATATTTATTTAAGGAAAAGTAATAAAAAATAATGAGTTTTCGATAAACTCTGATTTATATCGGTTTTTTACAAAAGTAAGGGTTATTACCCATAATAAACAATAGGCTAATGTGATATTGAGTTAGAGTGAAATGGAAAAGGGGGAGTGGCCAGGAAAGAAGTGAACGAACTCATATCTACCAGGTTTGGGGTAGGTAAATCACAGGTAAAAACGCCTATAAATTAATACACAAAATTATTAAAGGTAGTGAAAAATCAATTAAGGATGATATCAATCGACCCGGATGAAAGTATAAGCAGACGATAGGTACATGCAAAAGGTGTAATACAGCTAGACCAGGAAGAAGCAGTGCAACACATTGAAAAATCATTCTGGAAAGGTATATTTATTAACTCAGGCAGGTGAGGTGGGGAAGAAATTATAAAGTGTTTACACCAATATTATGATCAATTGAGAATTGCGCGAAAAGATTCGTTAATCGAATATTCACATGTTAGATCAGAGAAAAACCATGTTACCATCGGAAAATTCACAAATAAAAAGATATCGCATATCAAGATAACCAGGGACTAAGGGAATTTCTAAAATTGAACGATGTGAAGAAGGCGCTTCTTTAAATAAAATTCAATAATGACATAGTGGCTATAATTACGAGATACCCGAGTTCATAGGCGACCAAAGAATAAGCGATAGATAATATTTTCAGAAAAAAAAACATGAATCGAAATTTACAATTCTATAATAAGGAACAGCAGGGCGATCTAGAGGAATGAACTAAATTCGATCCTGGCCGGAGTGAGGAAAAGTGATGGATTCAGAGGCGGGCCAGGTGTTACCTAAATATTTACATTGAAGAATTACATTCGAAATTAGTATTACTTACATATAGGTTTACGAGTTAATAGAGAACATAATTTAATGAAGGTATGGAATGCAGTTAGGGCCTTTTGATTTTAAGCTAGATATATAAGGAAATGTAACGGCAGAATATGGGAGTTAGTCGCGGAATACGTCGAGCGAGGAAATATTAAATTACGTGCTGGCCGATTTTAAGTAATTGTTTTGTTTTTGGACTTAGGAAGTTTCATTTGATTTGTTTCTTACAATTAAATAAAGTTTTAAATAAATTCTTTTAAATAGTTGTTGGATTGATTCAACAATAGTTTGATTTAATTCAATAATAGTTTGATAAATATTGAAGTTTCTAAAATTCATTATAATTAAGTTGATACTAAAAATTACTTCTGTGAATTAATTAAAATTGGTGGTTTTAAGTGAAATCATAATAATCGAAAGTGTTTATAAATAAAGTGTTTGAATTGAAGTTGATTGGAGTTCATCGCGAAATAAGTTGGAAGAAATAGTTCATTACGGGCGTATCGGTATTTGGGTGATTAAAAAGTGTTTTTCTGGACTTCAAAAATTTCATCTTAAAATAAATAAAGTGATTTTGTGTTCAAATTAATAATAATTTATTTATTAAAATTTTCTTAAAGGCAGTTCGTCTCGAGTTGATACGTCGTTAATTGCGTGCGGAGTGATTAAAAAGTGTTTTTCCTGGACTTCAAAAATTTCGTCTTCTAATAAATAAAGTGTTAAAATAAATTCTCTTGTTGATCTAATACAATAATAGTTTCATAAATAGTGAAATTTCCTAAAAATTAATAATACTTAAATTACGTTGAAGATTCTAAAAGTTGCAATTAAAGTTGATAACAATATATTTGATTTAATTTTCTCAAAATTATTAGAGCAATGTGATAATAATAATAATTTAATAAATATTGAAAAATTTCTATAATTAATAAAGTTATTTGTTTAAAGATTTTTAAAATTAGCTTCTGTGAATTAATTAAAATTGTTTAAATGAAATGTGATTTAATTCATATTTTATGTTGAACTGAATTTATTACGAGTTTAAGAAAAATTAAATATAATTGCGTTTAAAATAATTTAGTGAAAGTTTAAAAACAGCTGAGTCTTAGTTTCATATAATTCATTTTTAATACCTAGCGTGGGATTAATTTCGTCAAAGAAAAATAATAAAGCTCTAAAATATTACCAAGCGTTCGGTTTACGGATTTAATTAATAGTTAGTAAAGAGAATTACGTGAGTACAAAGAATAAAATAGGAAAATAAAACAACAAAAATTTAAATATTATCTAATAATATTTGGATTTAGAGATCATTAAATTTGAAGAAATAGTACAAATCGGTAGATCACGAATTGAAATTAGGAAACACTAGATTGTATTAAGTAAATATTTCTAACTTAGATTAAACATTCCAGGCAGGGAAGTTCAATATTTTCTGAATCTTCATAATTGGCGTGTATAACCCGTCTGGAAAAATTATGGAATTTGTCGGGAGTTCAGGTGAGCCAACCATTAAATATTAAAGTTTTCAGGTTCTCCCGGGGAAGGCGAGGACGGAGACATGAATTATATTTCTAATGATGTATAAGCGCACATATTATATGTATGTATATATGTATATATATATATGATTATATTTACTGTTTAATATATAGGTCAATACTATACGACCGTTATCTATCATGAGTGAATGTTTTGTATACTTGATCAAAGCCGTTCTAATCAAATATTTGAGTTCAAATACATTTTATGATACCCAGCGGGTACATCTTCCTCATAAGATATTTTACGATAAACCTTTCCTTTCGCATTGAATTATAATTAAACTAGTACTATAGATAATTCAATTGTCTCACTCATTACCAGCACTTGACTTTTAAATATTCAAAAATACCTATTTTTTTTCCATAAATACATTTAAGTATTTATAAAAATTTCCGGTAGATACCTACCTGTATAATTGTCTTTTATTGAGTTGACTCATAAACAACAACTTCAGAACATCTTATTGACTTTCACTTTGGATCCCGTGTGCGTTGGCTAAGGGGTTAAACGAGTGAAATCGTCTGAAGCTCTCTATCACGTGGAGGACGGGAGAAGGGAACGAAATACCAGTCTGGCTTCACCTAATTATCCCTCGTGGACAAAGAACCAGACTAGTTGAATGTTGAGGATATCCGTCGCTTCCAGAGGGTGGACCTGGTTTCCTACCATCCTGACGTTGGTGCGTTATTTTCCCAGAAGCGTCGACATTTAGGGTGTTTGAGGGGACTCGCATTCCGAGGTGTCATGGATCGATGCCTATCTTTGACGATGTTCGATGACAAAGGAGACATTTTCACAGTAGGGTATGATAGGAGGGAACGATAATTGTCCATGGGCTTTCCTACCTGTTTTTCTGCGAGACGAAGGGACATGAGAGACAGTTTATTCGCTGACCGCTTCCCGATGTACGTGTGTATTTTCCTAGGTGTATAGTGAAATAACTTCGGCTAAAAACTTGGCCTTTACTAAGAGTATGTATGTGTGTATGGATAGGTATATATATAAAGAAAGTGTATAATGTATCTATCAAATCTATATGGCCGTTATTTATTTTATCTTTATTTATATACAATGTTTAATATGTATATATATAAAACCAATTATTATATTTATGTATATTTCCTATAAAAACAATTTATTTTATTAGTATATATTTTCCCTAACACTTAAATTCGAAAACTAACGTTACTAATTATAAACATCCCAAACGATTTTTATTAATTCAAAGATCGTTATCATTCTAAAACAAACCAATGAATCCTAATTGTTATGCTTCCTGACGGGGGTCTCTGACACTTAATAACTGTCGCATATCTCAATGACACACTTCCTCGACTGTTATTAAAACTAGGTCAACATTCCAAACCACACCCTCTTTTATCGAAGTATGTAGATACGTATAAGTATATATATATTCGAATTTCAGTACATCTTACGAAGAATAAGTACCTTAACAAACGTCGACATTTAATTGAAAAATAACTATCATCTTTTGCGATGAACTATCATCTTTTGCGATGAACTATCATCTTTTGCGATGAACTATCATCTTTTAGAAATCACGTATTTGTAGTTTGCGTACATAAATATTTTTATAGCGCCATTTTCATGGAAAGATTCAATTCAAAGGCGCTCCACACCCGTTCGAACATATTGATGAATTCAACAGAACAAACAAAAACCCACATTATTAGAATTGTCAAAATAAGCATAATCATTCGTCGACAATACGTTCCCAAGTTATGTTATAAAATTAATTTTATCTTCGACTTAGGTTTTCAAGGTTCAGGCCTTGCAAATTTTGGGATTTTTGGAGTCCTACCTTTTCTCCAAACAAAAAAATCAATCTACAGTTAAATTCAAACTACATGAGATAGCAGGGTCTCATTAAACCAACCTGTCAACCAAACCAAAAGTAATCTATTATATATATTGTATTATCACTTTTATGTATTTTGATATGTAATATATCTGAATATCTGGCACAGATTCACGACCTGTGTTGGAGATGTCAGATCCACAATTTTCTGGGAAAACTGGAGTATTGTGGATTATAAAAACTCGTATTGTTTACATATATTTATAATTTGTACCTATCGATTGGGCAGAGATAATTGCTGATTTAAGCGTGGTTATCTCTGAACTCTTGATGCGGGGGACGGCCTTTCAACCCGGACTTTGCAAAAATTCGCAAGTATATAATGTTGTTTGACGAGGGGACGGAACCGGTTTGATCTCCTTTAAATGTAACTGTCTGGAGGACGGGAATTCGGAGGGTCTCGGACCCATGGATAAGGAAGGTGCTCTTTTCGTCGCGGTACAGGGGATGACCAATAGCGCACGAACTAAAAGAAGAGGTTACGTATACCGATTTGGTCAGGCTGTGCGTCTGTGAAGAGAGAGTTACTAACCGGAAACGTGGTCATCTGAGTACTTTAGGGGTAGGTCTGGAGCCGAATTGCAGCAAAACAAACTGTATTCGATCTCTCGTCATAACAAGAGCTGTGAAAACTAAAACCTAATCATGTAATTTTCCCAAATTTAGGAGAGGATGGAGATGGCGCCAAAACAAGTAAAACTGTACCTTTAAACCATGAAATTTATTGAAACTAATCCATGTAGAATAACACTTAGCACGATGAGGAAAGGCGATAATACTGTGATCATCACATTCATGTATACCAAATTTAAAATTGAAACTACGTCGTATTATATAGATCAGGAATAGTGCAATTAGTATAGCCTAGAAGCTAAGTTTTCCCATTAAAACTCACGATAGAAAGAAAATAGAAAATTTAGGGGTAAAGTTAGGAAAATGCTAGTCTTCCCATAGGAAATTAACGTAGATTGCATAGTAGAATAATAATAGAGAGTTCAGAACATTAAAGTCTAAGATAGGAATGTTAGGAATACGAATTCTGTCAATGGTATGCGAGAGTCTGCCTACGCTACAAAGAATAGGGGTTACCACAAAATAAGACCTTGTTTTTCCAATAGTCTGAACCAAAAATCAGAACACAACGTAGACTCCGGAAAAGCTTGGGAAATTGACCACATTGGAGTGCAAAAATTACCGTGAAAATTAAGAAAATCGGAAACACTCGAATGTTAGCATAGGGCTAGACGTTACACGCTGGCCAAGGAGGAGAAAAAACCTCAAATTGAAAGGAAAACTACAAAGGGTTTTCCGATCACATTAGTTAGGAAAATTTAAGGCAGCAGTAGAGGAGTCATCTTAAACCGGTGGCGCGAACGGAGGTCTATTGCTAAATTAAATCATAAACGAAGGAAGGGCGGGCCATCACATCTTTAAAGGTCAGGGGGGAGGGGGACCATCTCAATATACATGCACAATACTGTTATTTTATTATTATATTTTAAGTATCGAAGATGATTCTGTTGAACCGAAACTAGTCGACGTATTTATAATAGAATGAAATTGGATTCAAACAAAGTGTATTTTCATTTATTCATAATGTTAATCCACAAAGTGTTTTCTCATTGTGAAAGCCTAAAAAAATATTTTTTGTAATCATTTCAGAAATTGTAATCGCAAGCCAAAAAACATTCAAAACTTTTTGTTGAGCCCACCGAAAAAAAAACTAGCACACCACTGTCAGGTTCATTTTAGTTATTTTGATTTTTTTTAAATCTTGTAATACGAAAATATATTATGTTAGAAGCGTAGAGATATTCTAGTGAAAAATACAATATTTTTATTTACTGTTTTCAACATCACCAGACGTATTAAAGAATTCTATTCAGAAAATAACACATTCTTACTGTTCGTTATTTTAAAAAATATCCTCCCAACAGTAACTAATCTTTGTAAAATATTGCCAAAAAATTGTCACAAAAATCTAAATTCGCTTGAGAAAGTATTTTATGTGTCTACCCCGCATTTTTTCAAAGCCTTACTCAAGATTCAATCCACGTTTCCGAGAATTCAAAAAAGATGGTGTGGTTTTGTTTATGTATATTTTATTGAATATTTTCAATCGTTTCCATTAGCGCTGTTCACTCGATATCTCGGGAAAGTGCCCCTTAGAATCCACTTAGATCGTTCCCTATCATTAGTCTTCCATTTATTTCCTCCCTTTGTTTATAGGAGGCTTCTTCGAATAAACGCAACGAATCTTAAACCTGTCGTTGTTTATTATGATTTATGAACGAAGTGATTTTATGTTAGTGGTTCAGTAAACTTAATTGTTGCTGTGTATGGTTTTAGGAATATATTACGAGTTAACTAACGGTATAATTTTCAAAAAGTTGGCTGATCGTCTTCTTCTAGGAAATACCTGTGGAAAAACACTAATACTTTCCATCAAATACTTAAGTATTTTATTAGAATGGTCTTCCTTATGAGATTGTTGTATTAGAGCCTTGAAAGGAATATTCGTAGCTCTAAATGGTCACAACTTTATAAGCTCAAGAGATGCGTTGTATTCTAAATTTAAAACATTCTGTAATATAATCATATCTACGAAGTTTTTCCGTGGTTGCTTTTAAATGGGATAGTCGAGATTTATAATAATAATAAT